>OZ014455.1:258661-501032 GCA_963966035.1 Acleris laterana | reverse complement strand
GTTCTTTTGTTTTAGGGGTTAAATACACCCAACACAATTATATTTATATCATACAAAATTGTATTCACCAAACGTTCAGTCAGAAACAAAAGAATCCTCGGCCTATTCGTTAAAAATTGAAACAACATTGTAATGTTTTCATAATGTTACGTTTTAATATTTCAAACAAAGAACGTGTTTAGATTTTATTCCATATTAGATTGGGAGCTGCGAAATAAAGTGAATTCTTGTTTCATTTTCCAACAAATCGAATGTATATTTTTCATGTTACTTGATTTACATAGAAATACAACAATCGTCTCAATCGACTTGTATTTTTGGTAAAGTCTCAACACGAATCTATAGCGAGTTGGCAACTGTTTAGATTATACATTAATAGATTTAAAAAACCAGTCTAAATAAATATAAATCTAAATAAAACGCCATAATTTACCCCTAAAAGGGATAAATTCGCTTTTGTACATGCGTTATTTTCATACAATTCGTGTTTTTTATGAAACGATTATCTCTTTGTGCATTCAACAGTTAACTTAATAATTTAATTTTAAATATAGCTCGGAACCACCCTGGTTAACATATCTTTCTTTGTAGAAAAAGTGCGTAAAAATTGTTCCATCGGTTAATCAAGGAAACCATAAACAAACACACAGATAGATACTCAACCACACATGGAAGCATGCAGCCGTAATGTTCTCGTACGTTTCGGACAACACGCACATATCGCTCATTGAATACAAAACGGACACATTCCAAAATAATTTGCTCTTCCATTAAAAATCGTATTCCAACCGCTTCTAATTTTAAAATGCAGCACTGACTCATTTCGGATTGTGGCCGTTTTGTACTCAATGAACGAAATAGTGTCTTATAAGTAGACTAAATTTGGCCTAGTTTGAGTACCATCACAAAGACTAGCTTTTTTAATGTTAATATTCTATATCTGCAACCCAGTTATCGTTTTTCATCCAATGATGATGGTGACCAGGTGCAGGGTCCGGCCGGAGAGCGGAGCGCTACCACCGACTTATCCTTTAACCTATCGCCACAATCAACAATGTTCACTGTTGTGTTCCGGCTTAGACCACTGGTTAAATTACTAGCATAGAGGCATTATCTTAGTTCTCAGGGTTGGCATCGCATTTGGAGTCTTAAAATTAAAGCGTTAAGAATGCAAATGTATCCGGGTCTCGAGTTTTCCTTACCATGAAGTAGCTTTGTGTGCTCATTTGCCTTCTTCTTGTTTTTAAAGAAAACGTTTTTTAACTTAAATTAGGAGCGAGAAGACAATTTCAAAAGCGTTTATTTCAAGAATACACAGACCGCGAAATACCCTCCCCGTTATGGCACCAAGGCAAATCGCTGTAAGTGTAATATTTATGCAAATGCTACGTAATGGGGAAACAATTTGCGGGACTTTTGAATGTATTTACAACTTTAATTTTCCACTTCATACTTACGGTGCTTTGCAAGGGTAATGATCAGAGGGGTTTGTGAGGCGGGCGAGTGTTTTTGTTAGGAAATTTTCGGCTAAGGTCGTATTTTTACAAGAGAAGTTTGATCTCCCTTTACGTCTCGTTGGTGAAATCTCTTTTAAAGATATTGAATGGAAGATTTATGGATACAGTAGACAAACTGAAAAAGTGTATTTGTTAACCCCCTTACTACTATCGAGTTTATTATCGAATATACATCATTACTTTCAAATGTGTAGTACCACTATGTGGGTATGTTATTTAGGGGGTCGGTCACGAGCGTTCATTTGGGACCCATTTCAAGAAAAATATGCTTGAAGTCAATGTCATTAGAGATGTCAAGTCATTTGTAACTTTTAAGAAACTCAACCCTATTGTTGTAGAATGTCAGATTGACTTAGGACCTAAGGTAGCTACCAAATTAAATCTCGTGACTGTACCTGACTAACCTTAAAGTGGAAATCGGCCGGTCATATTGCAAGACATACTGAGGTCAGATGAACAATAAGTAAAACAATGTGGGAAAAGGCCAGCCAGGTAATAAGTGGCAAGATGAAGTAGTTCCGATCGCAAGCTCCATGACATTTCCTTAAGAGATTTCTCCTTCACCGTAAGCGCATCCGATGGTGACTTTTAGTTGAAAAAAAATATAGGTACATGGAGACCGCGTTTTCTTCAAGGGTCAGTTACATTGCGCGATATCCCGCAAGCTTTTCAAGATACATTGCTTCGCTGCAATAGCTCTCGGTACATTTTTTTTAAAACAACCCGTTAATGGATTGGTACATGCGGGCAATAAATAAACCAATGAAACTTTTGCCACTAGGCCACCGACGCCCTGTACCCTCCCCCTCGCAGAACTGTAGGAGGGTCGCGCTTAAACTTGACGGCCTATAATTAACACCCGAATTCGCAATATCAAATTAAGAGCAGCATTCTTCATTACGCGGCCTCGGCGTTGTTTACTGCGGCATGGGCCCACCGCACCAGAATGCCGGCAATCGTTGTAACTCTGTCACATTAATTTTCCATTGTGTCTCAGACGGCGTCCTAAATAATTTCCGCTGTATAAAGTCACTTGGCAAATTACTTACTCCGTGATTTACTTTTTAGGACTGGGGCACACTGGGCCTTTGTATGGTTCAGAAGACTTTTTTTGTTGGGTTTTTTAATCAGAACCTATCTTTTAACATTCAGAAACGAAATATTTTTAAAGTATTGTTCTAATAGGTTTATCATTCGCCTAACATGTAATTATCCATATTTGATAGGAAATCCTATCCTAAGGAGAATCTTATGAAATAGGCAAAAAACACCGTAGTAACTTTTTTTTTTTAATCTAGAAGTGCCCAGACAAGATGCACTAAGCTAGGTAGCGTTTCGCTTCGTTTAGTTTTTAAACCAATCGCGTCACTGGGAGATGACGTGATACGAAAAGTCACGTGATGTGCCAGTGACGCGATTCGTTTAAACACTAAACGAAGAGAAACGATAGTTAGCGTAATGCTAAAGATTGTCTTGGCCCTCAGATGATCATTATAACCATCAGCCGCAAAGCGTCCACTGCTGGCCAAAGGCCTTCCCCAAGGTTTTTCACAACGATCGGTCCTCTGCTGCTGTCATCCTGCAGTCCAGATATACGATATACGATCCAGACGATGTATTTATCCAGATATATGATCATAAATCGCAAATAAAAACGCAATGCTGGCCGCTAACATCCAATAAGTGTCTGTCATAAAAAAAGATAGTATTATCTACGGACCAATCAGAAGGCCCAGACAAGATGCATTACGCTAGCTAGCGTTTCTCTTCGTTTAGTTTTTAAACCTGCACATCACGTGACTTTTCGTATCACGTCATCTACCAGTGACGCCATTGGTTTAAAAAAGAAACGAAGAGAAACGCTAGCTAGCGTAGTGCATCTTGTCTGGGCCCTCTAAGGCCCTCGACGAAATGCTTAACGCTAACGTAAACGAATGTCAAGAACTGTCAAAATGAACGGAATTGACATAAGCGCTCGACGAAACCGTCCGACAACTTACATCAATCCTATACATTTTCGATAACGATAACGATCCCACAGAGCATCTTATCTATGGAATTCAATTTATCCGGATACTAGACGTTTTTGTACAAAAATAAACATTAAAACCGGTAATAACGGATTAAAACCGGTTATAACCTATTATTTGCATACCCTAATCTTATCTAGGGCCACATGACTTAAAATGTTGCTTTTTTTATAAGACACGATACAAAACTTCTCAGCAGGATCGTATCATAAAATCTAAAGTTTAAAATTCATAATGGGTCAATACATAATGGTCATAATAGTATCCTGGTTTAATTTCTGAAACCGTACACTTTTTTTTATGACAATAATGTCACACCAATTAACCTAGTCCCAAACTAAGCTCTGGTTTTGTACTATGGGTACGAGACAATGATTATAAATACTTATATAGAGAAATATATATATACTTAAATACATAGATACATCCATGACTCAGAAACAAATATTCGTGCTCAACACACAAATATCTGCCCTTACCCGGATTTGAATGTTATTCTCTCAAAATCAACGGACGGGCGGACGAACGAGCGAAATCCCAGCGGAGTGTTTAAGTTAAGTAGTCCCGTCAGAGCGAACAAAACACATTTTAGCGCGTGCATTTTCAATTAAGCAGCCTTATACCTTCGATCCATCGCAGAAACCATGTTACTAAATTGAAAATGCACGCGCTAAAATATGTTTTGTTCACACTGACGGGGGGTTCGCACTCGCTAGCTTCGACAGGGTGACTAGGCCAGCACGTCGTCAAACGTACCCCTTCTTAGCGCTTCAAATATCTCAAGTTCGTGTCCCCCCTCGCTGTACACCGCCCTAACCCGACAATAAGAGCATATCTGCGGTGTGATTATTAACTCGAGCACATTTAAACGACACGAGCCCTACAGCCGGAGCGAAGTGGTGTAAGTACGGAATATCTAGTTTATTAGAAACTAGGATATCAAGTTTATAACATAGTTTAAGCGCCGATAGTAACAAGCTTTATTTCCGTGGCTGGCGTGAAGACGTTGATATCTCGACATGTACGTTTTTTTTTTTATTCCTTTAAACGCTTTGTTATTTTTTTTTCTATATTGGTATTTTTTTTCATATTTTTATCTTACTTACTTTTTGACTTATGGCCATTGTTCATACATTGATAACTATACTTTTGGTAAGTTATTGTGGATAAAAAGACATATTACACATCACATTGTGTGCATAGATTTATAAATAATTTTATCAATTTACTCTCGATTACAGTAATAACGTACTTTTTTTAACATAACGACATATCAATCAAACAAATCAAATATATCGAGTTATCAACTAACGCACAGTAACTAAAACGAAGTGCGTAATGTGACATCTCAACTTGTACAACTTTCCATCGAGTTATCAAATTTCGTACAGTAACCAAAACTAAGTGCATAATGTGATATCTCAACTTATATTACTGCCCATCGATTTGTCTCGTCTCACATCTCAATGTGTACGACTATTCACCGAGTTATCAATTTAGGTACAGGTAATATATCTAAGTGCGTTATATGACATCTCAATTTGTACTACTGGCCACCAAGTTATCAACTTACGTAGAGTAAATCAAACAAGTGCATCATGAGATATCTCAACATGGAAACTTACGTCAAAGAATTATGAACCAACACAATAATACGATAGCTCAACTTATGTTTTAAAAATATTTTAATTCTCCAGAATATCTTAAGATATTAACAGACAAATAATTAAAATCAGTACCTGAAACCTTGACGTGTATAGTTATCAATGTTTTTAATCAAGGGAACAAACCAGTATACTTGTATATTTTCAGATAATAATGCAATATCTGGGAAATAAAGTAAGAATATGTTTACTAATTCCAATAAAAGTGTTGTCTCTGTTTATTATCATTATTTTAAAATAATTTCACTAATTTATTAACAATTTAATCACTAATTTATCTTAACATTTAAAGGTGCGTTCAGCATTGTGTTGCGACACTTAACTTGTTAGTGCTGCGACGCTGGTATTCTGTGAAAACCAGATTATGTGCGACAGCAACCGATATGACAATGTAACGCCTGTTGTTTTCAAGAACCCCCGGACTAAATGACATCATCCGCCGGTCTCCTGCCTCAATAAACGTGCCGGCCCTTTTAGACCCGACCGGCATTTGTAGATATGATGGCAAAATACCTGACAAAATGCCCTTGGTTCCGTGCAGAATATGGGACGGTTGCTAGTGTGAGATGCAACCTGAGTAGACATGCTAGCCCAGTCACATCTCCACCGGACCTCTAATAGGGCTGGTGCGGCAGCTGAACTAGCTGAAAGCTTAAAGGTTGGCCAATGTAGTGGTCTTGGCCAGTTGGTGGACTAGTAGAGAATGCCTTAAATATAAATAAGATATGTTCATTTCATTCGGCGTTGAGAAGGTGGCAGTTTCCTCGTTCAACGCATTATTTTAACCATCCAGCGAGTAAATGCTGCCAGTATCTTTGAGGCCTTTCCTAGGTATAAAAGATTTAGAATAGAATGAAGTTGTTAAAATGTAAGTTATAAATTGTAAATACGTATTTATCTTGTCATTAAAAAAGATCGGCTTTTTATTAAATTGAATAGTGTTGAAGCTGGACTAAGCTTTCCCATAGGTCCTATAGGAATTATCGAGTATATGCAAAACAAGCACGAAGTGGTCTTGAAACTTACATAAATCTAACTTCTCGGTTTTATAGGAGTTCGCCTGATTAGTGCTTCTGAGTTAAATAGGTGATTTAACTTCTACTTTAACCCTTTATAGGGCAAAAGTAAAAATACTCGTAAACCTGAATTCTAGCCTCATTAGATTCCTCGTATTTCACACAAAATCCTTTCAATAAAAAATACAAAAAGTATTAGTTGTAAGTGGTCATTTTTAGTACCAGGTTTTAAAATTGCCCTATAAAGGGTAGCGATCGTAGCTCGCTTCTAGGATTTTAGAAAGTTATGGGGTTTAATTAAATGTATTTTGATGATGTTGAAACGTACTTGTATTACAAATTACGTATTTGTTACAAATTAACAGAAGGACTAAGAATTTGGGTTACGAGACACTCTTTACGACTTTATTTGTTTTTTGTTTGTTGGTGTATTAATTATTATTTTCAATAAGTTAACCGTAACTGTAACACGCATATTGATAGTGGTTTTCCTATCGCTCGTTTTCTAATACTAAATTATAAAATGTACTGTCCCACCTCAGCAGTTACCTTTGTTTAGTGCAAAGCTAGATCTAAATTTCGATTCGAATGTTGTATTTTGCTTTGGGTCGTCTGTATAATTATGTGTGTCTATCCCTACATCCAAGTTGAATACGAGTAATACCAGGCACTGGATATTATACATAAATGGACGTGTAGTAGGCGGGCACTTAATATTATTTTCATCACACTTGCTCGTAAATAGTGTCCTAACATGCTAGAAAAATCGACCGTTAATCCAAAATAATACCCGTGGGCCTTTTTTTACCATTACGCCCTATCGTGCGTAATAGCATTTTTTTTTAAATATTATACGTGGACTCTAACTATCACAATACGTCAGGACCCCAATTCTTGCAATATTTGCAAATAAAAACGGTAAACTGTGCCTCAGCTGACCCGGATATTGACGAGATAAACCCAGATTTGGAGGATGTAGAAGAGTAAAATTCCTGGAATGACTCCGAAAATTATATTATATGATGATTTTAGTTTCTTTAATTAAAAAAATATTAAAAAAACAGCTGTTTTATTTCTTACTTTTTTCTTACTAATACTGTGAATTTGTTGATAACTCGTCGCTCTCGTCGGTGAACCAGTTGATATGTCTATTATTATTAAAACTAGACATAATTCTTTAAATCACTCATTTTCACTTGAAAGATAATAAAAAGTTGTATTTAACAAAACTTTTGTGAAGTATAATAACATGAAATGTATTTTTCACGATTTTTTTTCTTTCTCGAAACGTCAATTTTCCCCTCTTTGTATGGTGAATACGTTGATAACTCGATGAGACGTAAGTTGATAAGTCTAATATTAATCAAACTAAGAGGAATCTCACAAAAATCTTCTAATCATTCAAAAGTATGCAGAAAATTATGGATAAATCAAGTTTTACATCAAAGTTACAATCAAACAGCGATTTACCAGAAAATGTCAAACCTTAAAATTGGCGCCCTGTAAAATTGCCGTTTTAGACATATCAACGTATTCACGCCAGGCACGGATTTGTTCTTTAAATCTAGCGTTCTAGAGTGCAAATTGCGTTTATTTTTTATTGTAGCTTTAGATATTTAGATTTATGTAGTCTGGTAAATATGTAGGCTCGGTTATCAATAGTTTTAACAAGTTCTTATACGCTAGAAGATAGCCACTAGGAAAATATGTTAAAATTAAACGAAATTTTTCCTTGCAAGTAAACCGTTTAAACTGTTTTTGGGACCTTTATTTTAAGTGGACTCCTTTCAAATTTTAATTAAAAATATGTTTATTACTTATTTTTCTTATAGCGGCAGTGAAACTACACACTCAAATGTCTACATATTACAGTTCATGAGATACAGCTTGCTGACATACAGACAGACAGACGGTCTAACAGTGCACGTGGAGTAATAGGGCCCCATTGGTAAAAAGCCCTGAATACGATTTATAAAACGTTTTTAATGAAATATCGTTATTATATTTTAGCTTGTATAAGTTTAAGAGATTTCTCAAAAACAAGCATTTTTAATACTTGAGTTGCTTTGCTCTATATTTTGCGTCACTTATTTGCAAATGGCGGCGAGTAACCCCATGTTCACGTCTACTTCCGGCGGCCAAACAAAGCTACAATTATTTATGGAACTGTTCGTTGATTACGGTTTCCGTCACCATGATTAATAATTGTGATTAATGGTAATCGAAATAAAACGATACAAAATACGACAAAAATAATTAAATAATGTTCTTTGTTAATATTTAGTAATAGAGTAAGTAAATCACAACCAAAATGCCTATTATGGTAAGGTGTAAATGGATAAAACACCCGTCACCTACTGACAAGTACCTGTGTAACACATATAAGTACGAGAGTGACGAATTGTTATGCTTTATCAACATGCGCTAATATTAAACACAGAACCGTTGCCGGACCAACCTACGGCTCAACCAAGGGGAACTAAGCGGGATGAGGCGTCCCCACTAATCATCATCATCTATATTAAACATATCGTTCAGGGCTTCTATTCAGGTGATAAAAACCAAATCTTTGACTAGTTATGGTGTTTGTTTTGACTTGGCCATCATAACTGTCAAGGGAATAACAGCTATCAAAACGTTGACAATACCATAACCAGGTCAAAAATGGTAATAATGGTTTTAACGGCCTGCTACGCGGGAGCACCTAATCGTAGCATACGTAGTAATTGCTACACAGCTAAAAATGTTGCTATCTGCTACGGCGTAACGCCCGTAGCATTATTAAGTAATCTTACCCCATGTCTTACGAAAGCATACTGGGCTGAGATTCTAGACGGTAAAAACCATATCGTCCAACCTGTTATCGTATTGTCAAGCTTTTATTTACTTCACAGTAATGATTACTGCTATTATAGCGGCCGAGTTTCAAAACAATACCATAAGGGTAAAAATCAAAATAAATGTACATAAAGACGCTATTTAAATGTCACTTAAATGAAGTCTAACTTACAATTTCATTACAAAATGACGTATGTTTAACGTTAACCAACAGTTTCGTTACGGTGACAAAACTCTCTTTAACTGGACATTTATTTTGATTTTTACCCATAACAGGTCAAAGAGCCAGAGGTCAGGTGGAAGAAGAGAAGTGTGTCGTAACAGATGTTTCTGTAATATTAAAAATATTGTTTTAATTACGATATTGTGTTATGGTATGGTTTTTAACTCGGCCCCCATTGTTGTCAAGTAAATAAGAGTTATTTAAACGTTGACAGTTTGATAACAGGTCAAAAGCAATAATGTTGCCATAGAATGAAGGCCTTGGGGCCTTATTCTACATTGTTTTTCCCCTATTGCCATCATATTGTTAACGTTTCAATAGTTTTTACTAACTCAAGAATAATGTCGATTGAGTTAAAAAAAGTTAACAATAGGTTTAAAAACAATGTAAAGTAAGGCCTCTGTTCCCAAAACCAAAGCGACGCGAACGACGCGAAGCGACGCGTTTTTTTGACAGCATAATGCGAAACGACATTGCGTTACACCGCAAAGTCCGCACCCGCTTTGCTAACTGTAATTTATCGCTAAAATAAACATTACATGCAAAATATTCTATGCTTTAAATTGTGGTCAAACAAGTAAATTGTGTTGTCTTTTCTTGTTTATCTGTTTGTTTGTTTAAATTCACAGCTTGAATTCAGATGCTTAAAAGTATTCCACTGGAATTCTGGCGGATACTGAAAATTCTAGCTATATATCTCCATACCAAATTCCATTTCAATTGGATGAAAGGTATAACAGTATATATAGTAGGAATGAACAAACATTATTTTTATATTCATTATGTCAGTGACTAGATTTTGCCCGTACGGCAATTTCGTCCGCGTAGAACCACTTAATAGTTTTTCCCCCGGGAACTAGGAAATTTACCGCAGCAACCGTATCCTACATTCCTCATCTGACATATCCTATCCTATACCATTAAACGGGCAATATTTGTGTAAATGTGTGTAAACTCTTTAATTGCGCATAAACAATTTCTAGACAATGTTTGCATCGATATAGATAATGTACAATGGGTGAACTTACCCCAGGAACCTTTTTCAGTTTAACTTGGAGTAGAATAAGCAAGGACAATGCAACAGATATGCCTATATTACGTTTGTAATCACCATCTCGAAAATAACTCTAACAAAATCGATGAACTATTTCCATTTCGGGGTTTACGGGGGCAAAAAATCGATGTGTCAAATTGTCATCTTCGAGAAAATTATTTCTCAAAGCGACACTCATTCTTCCAGGTGCTGTATAAGAAACACACCGAAACATTATAGCAGACAGCAAAAGATACATTTACTTAAACAAGCAGCAGTATTCGCATGGGGTGTTGAAAACCACCTGAGTTCTCAAGATTGGCAACGTATTCGTAGTTGTTCCGGATGGAAACAAGGAGATGATTAAAACTTGGATTTTATATAATTTGATTTTAATTACAAGGAAAGGTCTAAGTACAACGTTTCTGTATGAGAGGATGGATGCAAGTATTAGTATTATTGAAGTGGGAGTGTGACGCATATGTGGTATTTATCCATGATTGGTTGTTTGGGATATGTCGCGATATTCTTGCGCTTTGATTGGTGGGACAGAATACAATGCAAATGGACTCTAATAAACATAAAGATAAGAATTAAAATAAATGTGAACGTTAGGCGTGAACATCTTCCCGGCCGTTGAAAGCTATAGCTTGAAAGCTTGAATCCACGTTAATGGCTGGTAGGTAGTAGGCAGAGTCGATTAAGGGCCCTCCGTATAGTCCCGCTGGCTGTGTTGACCTCTGCAACGCGTGGAACGCCATCGGCCCCAGGAAACAATTTGCTGACTCGTCCCAAGCGCCAACACAGCGGTGGGGCTTCGTCCTTGATGAGCACAAGGTCGTCGAGCTGCAGTTCTTTGCTTTTGACGCGCCATTTCGTGCGTTGTTGTAATTCAGCGACGTACTCTTGTGACCATCGTCTCCAAAAGTGTTGACGGACTTGTTTAAGCCGCTGAAACCGGTCGAGGCGCGAAGAATTGAAGTCTTCATAACACGGCGATGGCAACGAAGTCAGTGGCCTGCCAATCATGAAGTGAGCGGGGGTAAGAGGTTGGAAATCATTAGGCGAGGGGCTGAGAGGGCAAAGGGGTCGGCTATTGAGGATAGCTTCGACTTGCGCAAACAGGGATGCCAGTTCCTCGAATGTAAGGTGAGTTTGCCCTAATATTCGACGGATGTGGAATTTTGCGGATTTGACCCCAGCCTCGGCTAAACCGTTGAAGTGAGGAGCGTATACCGGGGAAAACCTAAATTCTATTCCTTTCTGAGCTGCGAAGTCGCAAATAGAGTGATTGTTTGCCTCGAAGAAATCTCTTATCTCTTTAGCCGCCGCTACATAGTTACGCCCATTATCACAATAAATTATTTTGGGCATGCCTCTTCGGGCAATAAATCTCCTTAAAGTTAAAATAAAAGCATCTTTACTTAATTCGCTAACAGGCTCTAAATGCATGCACTTATACCTACAACATATAAAAATACATAAATAACACTTGGTTATTTTGCACCCCCGACCTTTACGGTCGGTGATTAAAAATGGCCCCGCGAAATCCGTCGTGACAATATTATATGGAAAGTCTGGTTCCACTCGTTCAGGTGGGAGATTGCTCATTATGTTAATCATGCCTTTACCCCTAAACCGACGGCACCTGACACAATTTTCATAGACATGACGTGCTAATTTGCGACCACCTATTGGCCAATATTGGTCACGAATGGAACCGAGTAAAAGCTGAGGTGGTGCGTGTAGAAGGCGCTGGTGCTCGTGCTCAAATATCAATTTGGTTATATGATGTTTGCCTTTTAGGAGAATAGGGTGCCGTTTGTCGTACGGGTGATTAGAGCTGTCGATCCTGCCACCAACACGAATGAGGCCTTGGTCGTCAGCAAAAGGATTAAGTGAGTTTAGATTAGATTTTAATGGTTTTTCATCCTTTAGGCATTTAGTTTCTACTGGAAATGAGTCCGTTTGAGCGAATTTGAGTAGTAAATTAAGGGCATTTTGAAGTTCTATAACTTGAAGTGGGCCTTTAACCTTTTTCTTGGATTTTTGAGAGTTGTGTATAAATCTAAGGACTCTTGCAAGGACTCGTTGCACTCTAGTTAATTTTGAAAATTTGGTGATATCAATAGCTGCTGCTAAAGTTGCAGGTTCCGCCACCATCGTGGACAACGATTTTAACTCTGGGAGTTCCGGGACCCGCGAGTCCGAAGTTGGCCAAAAAGTTTCAGGCTGCTGCAGATAAGCGGGGCCGTGCCACCAAATGTTAGCACTACCTACATTATGCGGGTCTATACCTCGTGAACACAGATCTGCTGGGTTTTCCGCCGTTGGAACATAGCGCCAGTTAGAAGGATCGGTGAGTTCACTGATGGCGGCTACACGATTGGCTACGAACGTTTTAGTTTTATTTGCGGTCTGTAGCCAACCAAGCACCACTTTAGAGTCGGTCCAGTAGACATGCCGGTCAATATGACAGCGTAAGGCCTCAGTTACCACAGAGCTTAACTGAGCCCCCAGCATCGCCGCGCAGAGCTCGAGTCGGGGTATCGTGGTGCTCTTTATCGGCGCAACGCGCGCTTTAGCGCACAAAAGGTGGTTCTGCACGTGACCTTCGGCGTTCATTGACCTAAGGTAGATGCACGAGCCGTAAGCCCTTTGCGAGGCGTCATTGAAACAATGCATTTCTACATAAGTAGGGTTGTCAATTAAAACTCGTCTAGGGACTTGTAGGGATGAAAGTACGTTTAAATTCTGGGCAAACTTTAACCAATTGGTTTGCATGTCTGGGGGCACTTCTTCGTCCCAATCCAATTTCAAGCCCCACAAAGTTTGAATCATAATTTTAGGTTTTATTGTACATAATGATAGGACTCCAAGTGGGTCAAAAATTTTAAAAGTAGATGATAAGATTGTCCTTTTAGTTAGAACAGAGCTAGGGAAATAATCGATTTGGAATAGAAGGTTATCAGAAGTAGGTGACCACCCAATACCTAAAGTGCTCGTTGCGTTGCTAATAATAAGGTTACTTTCTTCGGGCAAAGCTAAGTCAGTCAAAAGGTTAGGTACGTTAGACCGGTACTTTCTGAGCGGAAAACACCCTTTGGCAAGTTCATGAGACACCTGACGCTGAATGTACCTTAACTCTTCCTCCGAGTCGGCACCAGATAATAGGTCATCGCAATAAAAGTCGTTTTTAATAATAGTTTTTATCACGGGGTCAGTACACTCCTCGCCGAGTTGCCAAATGCACCGAGTCGTCAGAAAACTGGCACTTGAAAACCCGTATGTTACAGTCTTTAGCCTTAGAGTACGAGGAGGTTCGTTTTCGTGGTCTCGCCACAATATAAGTTGTAAATCGCGATCCGGTTCGTTTATTAAAACTTGTCTAAACATCTTTTCGATGTCCCCAGAAATTATATATTTATGCTGGCGAAAACGAATTAATATATTAAATAGAGAGTCCTGTATTACAGGCCCTACCATCTGCAAGTCGTTAACGGAAAAGCCTGATGTGGTTCGCGCTGAGCCGTCAAAGACGACGCGGAGTTTGGTCGACTCGCTTCGGTCCCTCATTACAGGATGGTGGGGGAGAAAATAGGCATTGGCAGGCCGGTGATTGGAAGATTCTTCGAGATGGCCGAGTTCGGCATACTCGTGTATGAAGGCCGAGTACTGCTCCTTAAGGTTAGGCTGTTTCCTAAAACGGGCTTCTAAACTACAAAACCGTTTCATAGCTAACGAGTAGGAGTTCCCTAGGCAATCTCTCTCGTCACGAAGTGGGAGGCCTACGCAAAAACGACCGTTGTTTAATCGGTAGGTATTAGAAAGATAGTGCTGTTCGCAAAGTTTCTCTTCCATAGTATAGGGGGAAGACTGGGGAATATTTTCTAATTCCCAAAATCTCGCAAGTTCCTCATTAATTGTAGGTAAGTTATGCTCGTTGAATGTGAAATTACAATGAACAGGTTTGTTAATAGATTGAGGAGACTGTGCGACCTTTTTAGATAATATAGGCAGAGGACCTGCGATTAGCCATCCTAGCTTAGAGCTACGGAGAAAGGGATTATTGTCGCCTAAAGACTGCTGATGGGAACCTATCAGGTCCCAAAATAAGTCAGCACCAATGAGCATGTCAATGGCGGAGGCTTCGTAAAAGTTAGGGTCCGCAAGTTGAACTTGAGACAAATCATAGCGACTTACGTCAACAGTAGTTTTAGGTAGTTTGTCAGCAATCTTGGGTATGACTAAACAGGTCATATTGACATTGAAGGAGTCATTGAGTGACTGAAGATGTAGGAAGCAACGTTTGGAATTTATAGTTAGAGGGGTGTCTGAGAGGCCGACTATACTTAAATTCGATGGCTGAGAAGTCAAATTTAGGGTTTGTTTGACGCTTTCGCTTATAAAACTAGATTGACTCCCGCTGTCAAGTAAAGCACGGACTATAAGAGTTTGGTTGTTTTTAGGGTTTTTTAATTGAACCTTGGCGGTACACAGTAAGACGTCGGAGCTAGTCATGGCAGCTAAATTATGGGATGAACTCGTACTAGCTCTAGGAATTTCAGAGTTGTCAGGCACATGCAATAAACTATTGTGTTTTTGTTTACATAGGCGACAAGAGCCCGGTAGTCTACAGGCCTGAACCCCATGACCCACTCTTAAACAATTTTCACACAACTTAAGTGTTAAAGCTAACGAACGCCGATCCTCGGCGGGTTTTGATTTAAAAACGGTGCATTCGTAAATACGATGGTGAGCCTTGCACACTAAACATTCTTGGGGCGGCTTACTAGAACATGAAGTCATTGGTTTAGTAGTTACGGCAAACGATTTGCTTTGCGACCTTGGTACGGGCTGTTGAGGCAAATATTTGTTCTTGTCGTGTTTCTGCCTATTTACAGTCTCAAGAACATCAGCCCGATTATTGAGGAAGTCGAAAAAGTCGTCTAAACTAGGAATCTCAGACAATGCATTCCTATGCTCTTCCCATTTGTAGCAGGTGCCGCCGTCCAGTTTGGCTGTTGCCATGTAAATAATGAGCACGTCCCATTGTTCTGTAGGCAGTCCAAGGGTGCGGAGAGCCCGCAAGTTCTTTGTAATGTGATCGACAATGAACCGAAGCGACTTGTCAGTCTCTCGCACGGACTCAATATTAAATAAAGCCTTTAAGTGATTGTTGATTAATTGACGCTTATTGTCAAATCGTTTACATAGAAGTTGCCAAGCCTCAGAATAATTGCTGTCCGTCACTTCTAAATTACATAGGACGCGGGCAGCTTCGCCTTCCAAATAAGAATGGAGATAGTGAAATTTATGAATATTTTTTATTTTGTCGTTGTCATGAACGAGTGATATGAATGTCTCTTTAAACTCTAACCATTTAAAACATGTGCCGTCAAAATTGGGAATTTTAATAACAGGCAATCGAAAGCCGAGTACATTACAATCGTCATGACGACGACACTGTGAAGAACAAGAAGAGTTTCTTGAATTAATTTTGTTACTTAATGGATTGATATCGATAGGCGAACATGTTTCCGTAAAACTCTGCGCCATTGCAATATAAGTGTCAAATTCTTGTTCGAAGAAATCGCGAATATTCACTTCTTCAGCTTGGGTAGATTCACTTAAAACCTCTATTTGGTTTTGTACGTCATCAAAATCAATAAATAGCGCGCGCAGTCTCGATAACTTCATCTCAAGCTTATTAACTTCTAAGGGAGAAATACTTTCTAATGACGTAATTGTATCTAAGTAATTTTTAAACTTTGTTAAGCGGCCTTTAATTGAACTACGTTTAGCGGTAAGAGTCTTCAACTTATCATCTTGCTTGTTCTCTAAAGACATGACGAAAATATCGAGACAATCAATCACGCGCAGCAAAATTAGTAAGTAAACAAGTTGAATAAAATGGCATACGATACGCTCCTCACTTCGTAGATCAGCTGACTAGGCGCCCGGGCTGCTACGGCCGAGACCGGTTCTGCAGGCAAGCGCCGGCGCAGGGAACAATAGCGGATGACGTCACACGCCAGGCGATGCGCCGATGTGGGTCAATTACTGGAATGTGAGGAATATGCACAGCTGATCGATTATAATATAATAACGAAACGTTTAAGCGTTATAGATTGGAGGATATGCACAAACAGCGTGGGAAAAAAAATGATTTTATAGCTTTTAGCAATAAAATAAAATTAACAAATGCGTAGATTTAAATTCATTAACTTTGATAGGCAATAGACCATTTGTAGTTGCATTATCAGAGTAGTTATAGAAAGAAGTTTGGTGATGCGCAGGCTGTAATGCAGTTTAAGGCATGAGCATAGGCACAAAATGTAGGATGACTTGCATAGTTTAAAAATTTTGGTTTCCTCTGTTTTAGATTAAGCGGTTGCAATAATTAGATAGCCGCGTATATCAGCGAATGGAATAAATTAGAAGTATTTAGGTAGAAAGGCAGACCAGAACATTCGAGAAACTGAAATCACTAATTGCACAAATCGAAGTGGAAGATTTAGGAAGAATTAAGGAACGGGCTCACTTGATGGGGCAGGCAGGCGACAATAGGTAGTGCGAGACGTGGCACAACTGGCACTTGGCACTTAACGTGGCACTTGGCTCTCGACACCTCGTGGCACTGCTGGCTGCGTGGTAGGCGTGATCCGTCGGGCTGCGACCAACACACTCCGGGTGCAGGGAGGTCGGCTGCTGAGGCACGCGGTAGGCGCGTAGTGGCTTCCCGGGTACTTGTCCAGGAATTTGGGTGCGCGGCGTGGCGTGCTCGCGGCGCGGTAACCTCAAAGCGCTTGGGAACAAAGGCTCTGCAACTGAGATCTCAGAACCGATATAATGCTGCAGGTCCTGTCACGGTCGCCAATTTGTTCCGGATGGAAACAAGGAGATGATTAAAACTTGGATTTTATATAATTTGATTTTAATTACAAGGAAAGGTCTAAGTACAACGTTTCTGTATGAGAGGATGGATGCAAGTATTAGTATTATTGAAGTGGGAGTGTGACGCATATGTGGTATTTATCCATGATTGGTTGTTTGGGATATGTCGCGATATTCTTGCGCTTTGATTGGTGGGACAGAATACAATGCAAATGGACTCTAATAAACATAAAGATAAGAATTAAAATAAATGTGAACGTTAGGCGTGAACAGTAGTCTTCGGATGGCAGTCTTGTGGTTTTAGTATTGAGAATGAAATGTCTATGGGTTTTAGATTCCACTTACTATCGGAAGGCTTGTTTGCCTTATTTTTGCAAAAAAAACATTTATGGAGAAAAAAATAACTCGTTCTAACTTAGGGGTAAGGTACAACAACCATTGCAAAAAATAAAATAAAATTAAAGGAAGGCATTAAATTAAAATTAAAACCTAAACCAACTTAACAGACTATTCAAGATATACGTGTATAAAGCAACCAATTCTCAAACTTACATACTTATTTGACAGTGACGGGTATTTTACCTACTAATTATACTAAAAAATTAATCACAACTATAGATCCTGTAATCAAATTCATAAGGCAAAAACTAAAAATGTCAATAGCAATGATATTAATACCTCTAGAAAAAGTTTGTAAACACAGTTTAGATGAAAAGAATCATTAAGACGCAAACGAGCTCAAACCAGGCCCTGAGTGCCACATCACAGCGGGCCAGAGGGACCACTCACACTTCAGGGGGGTAATATTGATTTGCTATGCAATTCATTTTATGACAATGGTAAAGGACAGAGCTATAGCAGCTGTATTAATAGCTCTGTCGTTGTCTCTCAGCGTAAACTGAACTGCATCGCTTTATCATATTAAAACTCGGTAAAAAACATTTCAAGCATTCGATCAAATGAGAATCTAACAAACAAGGGGATAGTCCACTTTAGACTATGTCAAATTGACACTGTAAATAAAATCATAAGATGTCTCTTACGTTTTGATTGATTACGTCACTTTGACATAGTTCAAAGTGTACTAGGAATTAAATTCCTTGCCTGTATTTAATGTTTTTAATCCACAATGTCGCGCCCTACCACTTCATTTTAAGATGTTTATATGCGTTTTAAAACGTTAAGGTGTGTTTCTTAGATTAAAATAGGATTCGTCATCTCTTAAAAATATTTAATACAAACCTTTTTTTAACAGCATTGTAGTTAAATAGGGACACGCTTTACTTAATCCTTCTTTTTTACAAGTGCGGCGAGAAATAACTGCATTACGCGACGCAAAATTAAAAAGTTACGGGGCAGGTGGACGCCATACTGTTTTTATAGCGAGGTTTATTTTAATTTGTTTACTTACGTCGGGGCGCAAAGTACCGGTCGGAAAATTATGTAAATACTACACAAATGAAGCTAATTTGCGGAGACAGTCTGGGCGTCTACTAGTGCTATTACCATCGACAAAAATTTCATCGAATATGTCATTTCACCGAATTTTACTTCATCGAAAGCTAATTTCTGCTGAAACCTTATAGTTATCAGGTTATCTTAAGCATTCATTATGTAGAGTAGGTTAGGTTAGACTTAGGGACACAAAAAAATAAAGCTCTTGGACGTGAAAATGCCTGTCGATGTAATGAAAATTCGGTGAAGTAAAATGTTTTATGAAATGAGTTTCGATATTTCAAGGGTAAATGAACCCTTATTAGTGGCGGTTGAGTTTAAAACTATACGATAAAATTTCAAAGGCAATGTGGTTTTACCCGGTAGAATAAAGGCACTGGTATTGTAACATTTATCTTATTAATATTAAAATATTAAACAAGTAACTATTATTTTATGGGATCACCTTTCAGCAAAATGTATCGTTACGCAGATTTTTCCTTTCATTAAAACCCACTTCTCGCCGCTTTTGCTTTTTTTTGGTAGTCACAAGTCAAATCTAACCTAATCTACGTGATGAATGTTAAAGATATCCTGAAAATATTATGGTTTCAGCAGAAAATACTCGTAGCGTTCGATAAAATGTAATTCAATAATACGATACAGTATATTGATAAAACACACAAAAGTGTATTGGAAAACCTAACCTAACCTAACCTACGCTATGTATAAGATTTCCTGAAAACATCATAGTTTCAGCAGAAAACAACGTTCGATGAAAATAATTTCAATGAATTGAAATTCGGTAAAATTATGGGTTACCGTTTTAAGCTTATGGGTATCTGCTATTCCATTATTGCACATTACTCGAACAAGAAATTAATAACGCACCACCTATCTGTGAACTGACCATAACCTAAAAAAACGTAGTTTTAGGCTTTAAAATAAAATATTAGCGGCTTTAATATTTCTAATGATCTCCCGGGGCAGACGAGGTGGGACACAACATTACTCACTTGTCACCGGAGAGATCGATCGTTCTAATATTTTAGCAGAATTTTCAAAATACCGTCATAACGTCAGTCATGCCGGCGCTTGGGGTAGTTAATATTAATGACTGTCCAAAAATACATAACTGTGAAGTATAGGTTCATGATAACCTCCGATATAATGGTGACGCAGCGATGGTGATAGAGACGCAGCGTGGGTAGACCTTCCACGAGATGGTCCGACGACCTGCTGAAGGTTGCACGTGACTGGTCACTGTGGTGATCCTTAGGGGAGGCCTATGTCCTGCAGTGGACGTCGTTGGCTGAAATGATGATGATGGTAATGGTGACTAACTTTGATACCTAATAACTCTTCAACAGCTGAACCGATCTGCACCAAACCTAACTAAAAACTAGCCTAGTTAGATTAGATTTCCATTCGACAAGCCTAACAAAACCTGGCATTACAAAAAGGCGCAGGAGTATATACAGATCGGATGGTAACTTGGATCTGACTATAGGCATATTCATTTTCAAGACTACAATTTTAATACTCAAATGCATTGCCACACATGCGTTGTTGATATACAGAGCGAAAGTGAGTGAATGGGTTGGAAGGGGCCACCCTAGGCGTACTTTTTCGAAAAACTTCCAACGTGCGTGCATGACTCGTATGAATGTGAAGAAGCTAAAGAGATTTGTCAGGAAAAAGGAGGTCGCTCTGCCTACCACTCTGGGAAACAGGCGTAATTTAATGTATGTATATGTAAATGCGTTGCCAACCCTGAGGACTACCATGGAATGTCTCTATGTTAGTAATTTGTTCGGTTCTCCTATCCCCACAGTGGAACACAACAACGCGAACAGGGATGAACCCTGCCCAAGATCATTCCCCCACTAAAACGTTTATTGTCGTCCACATACGTTGAATCTCATGTGAAATACTTTTAACACCACTGTCACGTCGTCATTAAGATTTGGTTTAGTAGATTCAGAGTAAATTGGCTGTGACAGACGGACGAACAGACTCACGAGTGATCCTATAAGGGTTAATTTTTTTTTGTACGGAACCCTAAAAATATTCCGAAATATTTTGTATTCATCGTCATAATGTTATTAACATAATTGTCTCTAAACCTAAACATTTCAACCAACGATGTTGTGGCAGAAATTAGAAAGCAGAATTTTAGTAAATAAGGTAAAACTTCGTTACTTTGGGAATGTATACTGAATTGTTACCGTTCACCTGTGTTTGTCAGGGCTATAGCATACGAGCCTGATGTCTAGTGTACCGTGAAGATGAATGGTAAGATCTCATGACCATACAAAATAATTGCCACTGGAATTAGAGTATTATTGGAGTGAGTGGACGGGTCGGAAGGGGCCGCCCTAGGCGTACTTTTTCGAGTCAAATCGGAGAAATACTGGAAAAGGGCCGAATCTTAAGCACCTGAAACCGACGTGCGTGCATGACTCGATGTATGAATGTGGAAGATGCGAAAGAAATTTGTCAAGATCGTAGCAAGTGGAAAGAAGTGGTCTCTGCCTACCCCTCTGGGAAACAGGCGTGATTTAATGTATGTATGTATGTATGGAATTAAAACTTGCAATATTCGTGTAGTGACATTTTGTTTTTGTTTATTTCCTAAATGATTAGTTAGTTAGCCCGTCACCTCGGCCATAAACAAGCCCATCGCAGCGGAATTGCGCGTCCAAATATTCTCAATAACTCAGCGGCCAATTAGCTGGCAGTCGGCTCCAATTCGGGGAGTAGTGCCAGGCACAGGGCGCGCGGGGCAGAAGGGCAACGGCTTTTTTTTAAAGTCTTGGCTTTGGCACTGATCAGTAGCCCTAGCCAAAACGATTAACAAAAATTGACAATTGACATTGACCTACACGCTAAATGTGACGTACTGTCAGCTGCCTTACGTCAATCCAATACATGCTCGGTAACGATAGACGTTCTCGGAAAGCCACTTGTTTAGGGTGACATGCTTTTGACATGTTATCACTGGTTTTAAATGAATAAGAGGTATCGTAATGTTAACCATACCACAACTGCTGCTTTACGGCTCAATATTTACCAAATCAAGAAATTTCCTCCACAAAATCCTTATCCTTAATGCCCTAGACCCTCAAAATCTATAAGAACACTGCGTGGTCTGCGAGGGACAGAGCATTCGACTCACTAGCGAGTACGGTAATTGTAACTCGTGGTAAGAGTCGATGCATTCTGTGAAAGTATAGCTATCGCAACAATATTGGATTAGGGTAAGCTGCGGTCTAGTCTCATATTATGTCAACTCCATATATTTTGATACTGACCGAAACTGATAATCGTTAGTGATCACGGAATGTAACTGGTCTAGCCCACTGAGTATGAAAACCGGTGGTAAGTGATGATACTGATGATGTTGAGGATGAACTTTCATGATTCGATAAATATTGTACCAAAAAATGTAATACAGGGTGGTATGGGACGGTTTATCCAAAAATAATTCCGCTATTTTAGAGAAACATTACGTACTTTCTGCAAACATCTATTTGCCAGTTTTTTTAACACGTTGATGTTTTAAAAACTGAAAATAATGTACATCGCTTTTAAAGTAAATAAATACGACTTGTAAACCTTAGGTTTCCAAAAACAAATTCTGCTAAAATATAGTTTGGTAAACTTTGGTACAATTAAATAGTCTAGAATTATCCCCTACTCTTTGTATAAAGCAAACCAAAGCCACTCTTTTGGCAGTTTGTGTTAGGAATATTGAAATGCAACAAATCTGTTTTTTTTTAAATAAGAATGACTGGTGTCTTCAAAGAATCACAAATTACTCACGAAAAAATTTGTTAATACCCAAATTTATCTTCTGTGCGTCTCTATCCTGCGCGTTGCCAAAAGGGATGGGCGACAGAGACAAACGAGCGAATATTTCAACGGGCGCGCTAAGTCAGTTTTTGCAACTGCCATCTCTTAAAACTCCGTAATTACAGCTAGTTCCTTGGACGCCGCGTTATCGCTAAAGTTTTATTGCAGTTTAAGTTTCCGTTTATTGGTGTTTTGGAATTTTCCAAAGTGGTCTGACGGTTTTAATTATTATTGGAACAGTTTGCGAAGGATTTTTGACGTTTGTTTTTGTTGTATTCAGTTCGCTGTGTTCATGCTTCTACCTCCTACTCAAAATACTGGTGGTATATTGGTGTTTTAAAAAAAATAGTGTTTAACTTGTATGTATGTATGTACGTAAACACTTTATTGTATAGGTACAAAAGAAAAACCATAACAATACATTTAATATAAAAATATGTACAAAGGCGAACTTATCCCTTTAAGGGATCTCTTCCAGCTAACCCTTGGCTTGCGTATTGTTTTTAAAAAAATGGTCCTAGCGTTAATCTCAGAGACGCATTAAATACCTTTAGTAAATATGTTTCACTCATATACCTTTAAATTACACAGTGATCGCCTGATCGCGATGAAGCTTTTAAATATAATAAATTTATCGACGTGCGTGCATGACTCGATGTATGAATGTGGAAGAAGCGAAAGAAATTTGTCAAGATCGTATCAAATGGAAAGAAGTGGTCTCTGCCTACCCTTCTGGGAAACGGGCGTGATTTAATGTATGTATGTATGTAAATTTATCCCAGAACCATCATTTTTTCACTCCACCATTTTAACTGCTTATTATATTTGTTATGAAAAATAATAACTAAAAAGTCCATTGAATAAGTCAGCGATACTATAAATCTTCCGCAATTCGCTTTTAATTCAACATTAACTTCAACTGTAATATCTCTAAAGTAATAAACGCTGTACGAAATATTTCAAAAAAGCATCTCTACAAAAAGCCATCACATTTCTCTTGTTCTCATTATTTTAAAATCTCATTTTCGTAAAAACCTTAAATCATAATGGGTTCACACTCACACGTAACATTCAGCAAAAACGTGGCGAAATAAACTTCGAACTCACATCTCTGCTTACATTTTCTGAACTAATTTAAAATTTTCCAGTAAAAAAACGGCAGACGAAGTTGAGCGCAGATGTGTCGCGAGTTGAAATATGGCCGCCATAGTTTTATATTAAATTTGTCGTCCCGAGGGCGGTGCGTGATTGTGACGTCTGTCGGAATATGGACCGATACGGAATAAGGGTGTGGGATTTAAATTTAGAACTGGTTGAGTTTTTATAAAATGTTTTTCGATAGCATGTGAAGTTTTTTATACCCGTTTCCAATATTCAAATCGACGATAGATTTGAGTAGGGGTTAAATTGGAACTCATTTTTATATCTGGCAAATATATAAAGCATCGAAAAATATCAGCATTCAAATATGATTTAAATTGTTTCATCCAATAATGAATTTTGTCGATAACTTTTTAACACAAAAAGTGTGACAGTTGTTTTTTTGGTTAAGTACTAGCTTTTGCCCGTGACATTGTCCGCGTTATCTCGGTACCAAATTGTATTGCATCAGAAGTGAGTGCACGTAATAAAAAAAACAGTTATCTAAAACTTAGTGGGTCATTACATCACATAGTGTACGAGTACACATGTTATGTCTGTGTCTCACGGAAGTTTTATGTTTAAGATACGCCTGTAATCATCGGTTTTCCCCACAGGTAAAAAAAATAATTATGATCCTAGAAATACTTAATACAATTAATTAAGTAAATAAACAGCGGAATCCTCTAAGTAAATAATTTCGTGAATTTATAACGGCTCGGAGCGGCGATTAATCTGAGTCCCGAATGTAAATTTAAGATAGTCGTTGAATATTATATTAAATATTAGGATTAATCTCCTTGAGCTGCTGTTGTGTAGGAAAACAGAGGACATTAGAATATTTAGCTAAGAAAAAGTAGAACCATGTGCACTGAGTCCGAGGGCCATTTAACTTTTCAGTGTACACCTTTGGTATCATCTAATTAAAAGTATAGTACCTAACCATAATAAATAGCATAAACTTAGACACCCTCTCTTATAAACGTGGAATAAGCTTGGAATAGTTTATGCCACGGTTTGTCACTTTCTGTCAGATGCAAATGTCACAATTACAGATAAGGACAAAGCATGGCGTAACCTATTAGGTACAAGCTTATTCGACGTTTATAACCAAAAGGCAGAATTCATAAGTTTAATTTTCAAAAAATCACTCTTACTCTTTAATTTATTAGTCAATTATTGTTGAAGAATCTTAGTAACTCAGTGGTAAAATGCAACGGGGACAATATCATCGTCCACCGTGTTACTCACTTTATAGGTATTACAAATCACTTTTTATGAATGAGATTAACTATAAATATAAGTATATTTATTTCCCTTTTTGAGTTCCAAGTTAGAAAACGCAGCATTTTATCGTTTTTTGAAATATAATAGTTTAGTGAGAACGTGGCTAAAAATTATGTACAACGAAAAGTAGATTGGCCCCCGTACGGATCGCTACCACTATCTTACTCTTTCACCATATAACCTATCATCAAGCACTAGTACAAGCATTGTTGTGCTTCTGTGTAAGAATCAGATAACCAGTGGAATTACTAGCACAGAGGCATATCACTTTAGTCCGGGTGTCCCTTAGAATCCTTAATAACGTTTGTCCTAACACATCGTTTGTCCGAATTTTCATTTGCCCTAAACTGGTTTTCAGATGAGTCAGGCAACTGTTTAAGCTTTCCAATTTTATCTGCGGTTCGGTTAGGTTAGGGTTGTATTACAACAACGCTAAAAAAGTTAAAAATTTAAGCGTAAATGGGTTTAGGATGAATGAAAATTCGGACATATGATGCATTAGGATAAATAACGATAGGCAGAGTGGGATAGGCAGAGCTACAGAATTGGGATTGACCAAAAAAAAATACTCACGGTCTTTACTTTCTAATTCGAAAGAATAGAACATTTTAAGACACCTATTTCATTAATTTTGTATTTGACCCAATAGTTTTGTTTTAATATCTTTATCTATTTAGCAGCCATTTTATGGATGACATGATTATTTTAAATATGGGTTGGCATTTTCTAATAAATTACAACAGTTAAATGATATCTAATGAAAAAAGTGATTGTAATAGTGTATTAAAACATACTATTTTTAGCTATTTTCGCCTAACCCGTAAGATACACCTTGGAGGGCTTCAAGCCGAAAACGAAAGTCAAACAAAGGTTAAATATACTTTTGCCGAAATATCCAAAATAGATAAATATTTAAAGAACTTAATAATGCAGAACGGCTATAAAACCCTATTCCTGGAAATGGTTTTCAAATTGGAGTAATTATAAAAAAATTAACAATCCCAATTACCAACAACGAATACACTATCAGTAGTCAGTATTTTATCTGGTATATTTATACACCAATAGATAAATAAAGATAAATAAGTCCCAGCAACCTTAACATATACCTCTCAACCTTTGTTTATACCCTATAATCGACCTCTATTAGCATGGAATAATAGCTCCACAACCATTCATAATAGGGCACATAATCGTTAATCAAACGCTCGGGGTAAGTGGGCCGGGAAGGCCCTAAATAAATGATATCCTGCGCACAATAAATGTTATGCTAGTTCTATACGAGCTGTACGGGGGGTTACAAAATGGGTCAGGAAGGGAGGTAAAGCCATTGGATATCGGGAAATGTGTTTTTGAAAGATTTCTATTTTAAAAAATATGGTTGTCTGTAAAGTCGGTTTTCGGACGATAATTTTACGGTTATTTGGAAAGGATGGATGAAAGAAGATTGACGAAAGAGATATACAGATCGAAAATAAGTGGACGGGTCGGAAGGGGCCGCCCTAGGCGTACTTTTTCGAGTCAAATCGGAGAAATACTGGAAAAGGGCCGAATCTTAAGTACCCGAAACCGACGTGCATGCATGACTCGATGTATGAATGTGGAAGAAGCGAAAGAAATTTGTCAAGATCGTAGCAAGTGGAAAGAAGGTCTCTGCCTACCCCTCTGGGAAACAGGCGTGATTTAATGTATGTATGTAATTTTACGTGATAACGTCATGATAAAACACACAAGCCTAACGCTTAGGCCGATCGTGCCTCTCTATCGCTTGTTCCGCGCTCTCGCTTGCACGCTCGGCTCAGGCGGAACGTGACAATGAGTCATGCTTTTTCGTGAGTGCAGCCGGCGTTCATTGATTAATAAGACGTTATCACGTCAAAATAAAAAAATCTTTGAAACTCCTTGGGTTGAGAAATTTAAAACGGCCTAACTGATTTATACCAAACGTAGCTAAAACTTCCTTAAACGTTATATATTTTTTAATTGTGGTTGCATTGGTCCATCCGTTTGGTAGCTACGATGGCACAGACAGATACACAGATACACGTGAAACTAATACTTAATACCCCCCTTTTTTGCGTCAGGGGTAAACAATTCGTTTAAAGTTGACAACTAAGAATCGATTTCTTATTCAAAATACTTTTGGTATGTTGGTTTTTTATTCGAGCTTAAGGAGATTAAAAAAAATAGCACACCCTTGACTTTTCCTTCAGATTTGGGAAAAAATCTGCACGCAAAAATGTGCTATTTTTTTTAATGCACGTCTACGCGGCGTTATCGCGTCTCAAATACAATACTACGCTCCAAAGCCAGACTCAAGTGGAACTGGGCTGGACATGACGCATGCCGGATACCAATTAGGAAAAAACAACGATGAGATGGATCCCATACGACAGGATTCGGTGTCACGGCAGACCTAGGCGCAGACGGCGAGATCAGCAGGGACAGCTTTCAGAAGGGACTGGCACGCTGCACAAGACAGGGATGCGAGAGGGAGTAAGCATAAGTAACTAAAAATAAATGTGCCAGTATCTTATAAGTATAAGTATATTAATTTTACTAGCCAGAAAACCATTCGTTAATAATTTAGCCACAGCTGCCAAACTAGGTGGGGACCTGTATTTCAGCAGTCAGCGCGCAACTCCAAAAATGTAGTACTACGAGTAATAACTATTATTTATAAACTAAAGAAAAACAGTAACCAGAAATGAACATTGCTAAACAGAACAGTACAAGTCAATGACGTTGTATTTCTCTTTCTCTGAGTATGATAACACCTCGGTACCCCACCCAGTAACGCAGCCTTGCGTGAAAGTACTCCAGTATTTATGGACTGAGGTGCTCGTTATTATAACTTATTCTATCCTCATAGCCGCGTGCGTTGTATCGTGACGGTATCAATTCTCGATTTACGTGATTTTATACGATTTTAGGGTTATGCTCAAAAGAACACGTAAAAGGCTTTAATCTAGAACAGGTAATTCCATCTATATACCTGTAATATGACTTGCAATAAATGAATTTGAATTTGAAAGGTAACTGAAAGTACCGAATACGGATATTTGACACCCTTTACAGATATATATTATTTATGGTTAAATGCAGTAATTATTTATTTATATACTAGCGGCTTTAGTAGAATACTACCTATATCCAAACATCTTTCAACTAACGTACTTAGAATTATCATTTCATCGAAAGGCATTTCACGCCGAATGAGTTTTTTTTGAGGTCATAAGTCTAACCTAAACTAATCTACGTAATTAATGTTTAAAATGTCCTGAAAATATCATAGTTTCAGCAGAAAATAGCAATTAATGAAATTATACAGTGGATGAAGTGACACTCAATAAAATGAGTTTGGTGGGTTAGGATTCTAGTACCTAGCAAGTAGAAACCCTTTATCGCTATTCCCTCAGGAACGATCTAATTCTTCGGGATACAAATTACCTTGTCCTCTTTTCGGGGTTCACAATATCCCCATACCAGACTTACCTAGATAAGAGTTATCCCGATTGAAATAGCTTCCTTAAAATTATTGCATCCAAATAGGTCCTTCCATTTAAAAGCTATTGTGCCACAGGTAAACATACACATAAACTTACCCAAGTAAAACTTATAACAACCCTCCCCCCTCTACCTTCACCTTCACCTGTTTGCGCAATCATATAAAAAATCAAACACGTCTATTAAGTCGGGGTGTTATTAAAAAAAAATTGCCAAGAACTTGTTGAGAACTAAAGTTTGTTTTTATGCCTCAAATAAAATCAACTCCTAACTGTATTAACTTCTTTGCCGAAATAATTATAATGTACTCAGGTATTTCTTAAATAATAAAAGACAAATCTTTTTACAAATTATCTGCTATATTCAAAAGTAACGCTTCTAATTGAGACCTTTGAAATAATTTTATCCAAAACAATCTTGGAGGATAAATTAATAAAAGATATTCGACTAAAAATACATTGCTCCAAAAAGCTTTTATTATTTTCATATATTATAAAGAGCAACGATCTAATAATACCTAATTACAGCCTTCTCGTTGAATTCTGGTCTTTATTATAAACTTTGACGTAAGGCCGTCTTTGCACTGCACGTCGGCACCTACTTTAAATATAATGGTAAACACTTTATTAAGTGCCTTGTCATGCTAAATTCAAATTTGAACATAGAATAACAATTACAATTTAGTGACAGCAAAAATACATAGTAAATCTAGTTAATTAATAATGATTTAAGCAACATTAATCTTTTTATTGACTAAAGAATTGAAAGGGCTGTAAAATTAGTAAAATTTAAATTACAAATTGCGAGATCGGAACTTCGAAACATCATCATCGCCATAATTATAAATTGCTAAGGTACCATAGGTAGCATACATACAAAACAACAATACAATACATGAACTGCAAGAGACCCCTTAAAGGGACAAGTTTGCCACCGTACTGCTATTTATTTTTTATTTTATTTATTTACTAAGTACCCGCTAGCGAGTCGAAGCTCTGTCCCTCGCTTACCTCGCAAGTATTCTTATAGAGTGCGAGGGACAGAGCATTCGACACGCTAGCGAGTACGGTAATTGTAGCTCATGGGAAGGGTCAGGGATCAGACGCGACGTTATAACCTTATCCTTAATTTGCTTAATGTAATTTCTTCTTATGTATTTCTCTGTGTATCCTATTTAAGGAGAGAGACATTGTATAGGTGTGGTCCGTCATAATTTTTCTTATTTATTCTGAAATGTGTGACACGGAAAATTCACGTAATGTAACCATTATAAGAGATTCTCACTGCCATTTGCTGGGTCCACGGAAAGAACATGTCTAGTCACTTATTTTTTTTTTAATAAGTTTTGAATCTCAAAATGTAGAGGACGTAATGAACCTGCCTACCACTCAGTCTCAGATATTATAAGCCTTCATATGACTTGTACTTTAACACTTAAAAAAAACTGTACTCGAAAATTACGTACAAATTGACATGGTTCCTAACTTTCAAATCGCGATATCTCAAAAAGTTACTAATGTGACTAGACATGTTCTATCCGTGGACATTTCATTTACAACTCGACGGACGTATTATGCCCCGCGTTGCTATCGCCTAACGCACTCGCAATCTCAATTGGCTTCAAAGCGGAACAATTGTTTTCATTTTGTATGCAGACAAGCCCTCAATTTTCAAAATGAATACAATTGCGATTGCGAGCAAATAGCTCCCCGGTGAATTTAAGTTGTCCCGTCAGTGCGTACATTCCACCTATTTGATTCATAGGCCAGTGTGGGATATATTAAAGTGACTTTGTCAACCAAAATTTGGGATAGGTACCTACTTCTATTGATTTTCAATGTAAAACTTCTGTGAGACTCAGACATATTAAATAGATAACACCGGGTTACTTACCTCGAAACACCTTTCAATGAACATGTACGCAGAATTTTAATTTCACCGAAAGGTTCTAGTCGCATGAGTATTTTTTTTGGTAGTTACAAGTCTAACCTAACCAAACCTACTTAATTAATGCTTACGATGATAACATCTTTGTTGCAGCAGAAATATAGCCTTCACTAAAATGAAATTCGATGAAATGATACAATGTATGAAGTGAAGTTCGATAAAATGATTGATTACCAAATAATACACATGTGATATTCGATATTATCAACATAAATAACCCGATGTTATCTATTTAATAGACTTTTTAGGATTTAGTTTTAGTATAATTTCAATTAGACATACCTACTCAAATTGATGAAGAAACAATATTTTAGAGTGTGCATCCTGAATAAGGTACTTAGCTTAAAATTCGCGTGTATGACTTTTGCTCGCTCAATCGACGGTTTAGGTACAATAAGTCGTTTTTGAGAATAACCTTAACATTTTATATTCCTCAAAACCGTACTCTGTTACTCAGTTAAACCTCCTCGTCAGCTCTTATCGGCGTGTTCCCTCACCTGGGAAACTCCCGGGATTTTCAAATTTCCCGCAGTCTATGATGTATAGTGAGTTAAGATGTTTATCCGTTAAGAAAAATCGCTCCGGACCTTTAATATATATGCAGATAGTGCCCCGCGATGGAGGTAGGGAGAATACGAGAGAAATGTTACATTGTTTCCAATCTTTTAAGTAACTTCCGTCATTGTAAAGATACTTGGGTGGATACTTTACACCCTATTTTATAGTCACTGAACAATCGTAGCTAAAAAACATGTAAACAATATTTTAAATCACTATACAAAATGATTTATATACTAAAGTTTTACTATAGTTTAAGCTTTTTGAACTGAGCTCTTCCTCTTACCTGTAAACACAATGGTCATTGTGTGCAATGGCGGTTGTAAAATGAAAAAAAAATGCTTGCCATTATTCTATTAGTGTATTTTGTAGTCTATTGCTTATGGAAATAAAGTCGATAATCTACGTTAACCTTCGAAGGTGGTTATTATCTATGCTTTAAAGTAAAATTACACAATGGCTTTGTATTCTTAAGTGGATAAGCTCAGTTGATAAAGTTTAGGTAAACTGTACAAGTTGTAAATAAATATTCAAAATCAGAATATATTAACCGAAGTTTTTCTACTGAATTTAAATATGGCGTTTTCAGCACTTAATTACACCCCACATATAAAAGAGTGTATGTTTAAGCGTGTGGTAACCGCACAATTTAATTGTTTTGACGAAATTGCGAATGTGACCTGAATTCTGAGCATTGGGTTTATGCTCCATTTATATAACGTTCCATTTAACATTTTATTGGACGCGGTTACTCTCGCCTTGTCGGGAAATGATTTAGACTTTAGAAATCTTTATTCATTTTGAGTATTTTGTAACATTTAAACGTACTTCAATAAAGTACCCTTACTTTTATAGTGAGATAACTTGACTAAGGCCCGTATTAATAAACTCATCTTGGCTGAGATGCGCGTCACAAGATACGTCAAAATAAACATCAAAACATAGAACCCTGTCATTTTTGACACATCTCGAGACGAGCATTAGTTAAGATTAATAATTTATTAATACGGGCCTAAGTGTTATCTATTAGAACGCGTATAGGTGAGGAGAGACAAAGAAATACCATTAGAAAATATACTATAATAGTACATTGAAGACACTATGAAGACGATGTGTATTTTTATAATAATATGCGGAGTTGTCGGTAATACAAACAATATAATTATATGTATGTTACATTAAACTACTGTGTGCCAAAAAAAAACTAGGTAACAGTAATGGTTCCCGTTAGTGTATGATCTGGGAATTAACTCCTACCTCGAACTGTTCTCTCATCGCTTATCTCTAGAAAAACGGCGATGGCGGTAAACAATTGGTTTGGCCCGTGAATAATTCATCTCTCTCGCTCACTCGCGCTTATTTGCCGTACACTTACTGCTTTAAGCACAAACTAGCAGCTCGGCCGTTTGCGGTTCGTCAGCTTCTTGTTTGTGGAAACACAAGTCTTTGAAATACTTATTGGTGCCAGAAGTTTTCTTTTTTATTAGGATTACGTACAAATAATAAAAAAAACGGAACCCTAATAGGATTACTCGTGCGTCAGTCTGTCCGCCTGTCTGTCACAGCTATTTTGCTCCGGAAGTACTGAACTGGTTGAGTTGAAATTTGGTATAATTATAAATACACATAATTGTAACTTCATGACCCAAACACAGATGTGCGTTCCAAACAAGTTCAATTCGCACTTTTTTTAATTTAAATTATACTCAGTCTAGTTCATAGTCCAGTCTTGTGACGATGTGTTGACTGAGTTGGTGGTAACCCTGCCTACGAAGCTAGGGGTTTCAATTTCCGGTGTAGGCAAATATTGAATAGAGTATTTCCTTTTATGCCTTGGTTTTTTTTTTCTTGCATAGTACCCACAGTATGTCCAAAAACTTAGTTTGGGACTGGGTCGAAATTTATCAGTTGAAATTCCGATTAAATTAGGGTCGATTGGAATTAGATAGCTATTTAAAAAAAAAATGATTCAGGGCGTTTCTTAAGTACTGGAAAACGACGTGTGTGCATGACTAGATATGAATGTGGAAGAAGCGAAAGAGATTTGTCAGGGCCGTAGCAGGTGGAAAGAAGTGGTCTCTGCCTACCCCCCTGGGATACAGACGTGATTTAATGTATGTACGTTGTTTAAAGTTACCCTAAGCTCATTTAAGTACGGCTTAAATACAGAAAGAACCTAGTTCAGGCATGTAATTTACGAGTATCTTTTGTTTTTTTTTAGTACGCTATTGTAAAAAAAGGCTTTGAACAAAGATTAACTATTATTTTATTAGTATTGTATAGTGATTTTTTGTTTTGATTTATTGTATAGATAACTTTCTTATTGTAGACTACTTTTATTCATCTAACGTTCTTGTTTACGTAAATAGTAATTAAAATTGTTGAAATCGCACCCTACTACCATACAAAATTTCACGGCAGAGCGCGCCTTCGTGAATAGAAAACACTTTGTCCGAATTTTTATGAGCCAGTATAATTCATAGACCAAGCACCTCATTATAATACAGTGCACCGTCGACTGCCTGTTTGAAATGTTACTCTACCTTGCAGCAATAGGGGCTGATTGCAGCCCCGCGCGGCGGCGGCGCCAAGTGGAGTCACTAGACGGGCGGACCAGATTGACGCCACGTCTTAGAGGAATTCAATTTCAAAAAAAAGTGTTACATTTTTAGGGTTTGTGTTCATTTAACACCTAAACTAACTGTTCGTTTAGAGGAGCCAATTTTTTTTATTTTTTTTTTGGTTAAGAATGTTGTGTATAAATAATTTGATTTTTGTAAAGTACATGTCAACAGCGAAAAAAGGTGTCTTACTTAAAATAAAGAATTAATACACTATTCCCTCGCACATTGAAAAAATGTCGTTGCTTGCACTAACCGTAACAACGACATAGATCTACTCGTTAGGATGGATTTGCATGTCTACAATGCAAATTAGTTGAGTAATTAATTTGCTATAGCTTACCGAAGAATGACGTACAACCGCCCTTACCATGCGATTCAAATTCATGTCACCCCTTTCTAGTCTTAATAATAAAAAAATCCACAAAGTTAGAATTCAAATTAAGAATTCAAATTATTTATTGGAAAAATGACATTAAACAATTTGTATTTTTTTCAAACTTCTTCAAAATCGAAAAGGATTAAACGGTACGAGTCATAGTATAATTCTTTTCATTTTAAATTAAATTAAAGCGAAAAAAATCATCGGTCTTACCTACAACCTACATCTCCTCTGGCTCTCCGGGCCGACTCAGGCGCATTACCACTTATGCCACCAAAACCCTACTTAAGATTCACGAAATTAGTGATCGCTTGCTTTTTATACCTGGAGTATGGTGTAATATAATTAAGAATTTCGTAACAGACGTTTATGTTAAATTAAAAATCTTTTCAATTTGTCCCTGGAACTTGTATCATTTTTACAGAAAATGCCTCTTGTTGTATGAATTTATAGCGTTAAGCATAGTCCGCTAGTTCCATGGCCCCGCGACATCGAACCCAGGCGATTTGCGCCGTCGTTACCGCCGATACAATTTGCACATAAAGGCTCAAATATCGCGCGTTTTATCCGCAGGCGTTAGATAGCCGATATTGCGGCGTTTTGAATATTGTAAAGTGTTGCCAGCTGAATATTTTAAAGCTATAGAGACCTCTGCAATCGAACCCTGCTGGTAGGATCACGGGCTCACGGCTTAGCTTTGAAACGAGGGGAACTGTTCCTAGGGACGTGAGTTTAGTTCCTGTGGATTACTTGGGATATTTTAGAAATCCGCACTAGTTTTCATGGTTCCAACAGAAGACCAGGGTAGTGATTCTCTCAACAACAACGGTCGGATGGACGGATGGGTGAATGTCCCCGCGGACATGAAATTGTTCCCGCAGGAGTTATGGCGAGTTTGAACTCCCTAGGGAGTAATGACTTTCGTTTTAAAATTTGCAATTACTTCGTACCTCATTTCTGACTAAAGACGTTTCATATTCAGCCAAAACTTCAAACTATTTCTAATTTCATCTTTATAACTTAGCTATAGACTAACTTAGCATTACAAACAATCTACTATGCTTCATTAAACTTCATATTTTTTTATATTTCAAGTTTAAGTCAATATTTATCATTATTTTAAGTAAATATATTTTTAACAAATTGGCCAAAACTAGCTGGAATCCAGTTTAAAACTAAACATAGTTCTAAACATTATCTGTGGTAGATGTCACAAAAAATATATTGTTATCGGCATTAGCAAGAAGTTATTGTTTTATAATTTGCCGTTATAAAGTGTTTTTAAAGTTTAAGGGACAATAGAAACTAATAAGAAATGGCTGAATTGGAATTAGGATTCGTTATTACAGCTACATCGCCGGAATTAAGAAATACGTCTCAATTACTTCATGACGATTTGTTACCAGCCAAATCGAAAGAAGATAACTTTAATTTTTCTTTGCGTTTTTTACTCGTAAATGTGATGAAAACCATTGTGTGTATCACAGGCAGTAAGGGGATTACTAACTCGAGTCATTAAAAGCACTCTAACACTCTCGTTAGTAATTCCCTGCTTACTACCCTTGATGCACAATGTACTATTATTATTAAAACATATATTTTTATTGATATAGTTTTGCAATATCGATGAAATTGCAAAAATAACAGGTAATCTATTTTTTTTTCATCATCATCATAATTATCCAGCTTTAACACGTCAACTCTGCTATTTCCTAAGAAAGCGACCCTATGAAAGCCTGCTGCGTACATTGCGCTTTTCTGCACGTATTTATCACTGTACAATCTTTCCGCCCCAGGGCCCTTTGCTTCTGCGAGCAATGTGTATCGCCAACTGCCACGTTTTCTCACAAATCCCTTAAGAGTTAACACTAAATCATGCCACGTGTTCCTAACTAGGTCGGACGAGTAATTACGCAACTGTCAACAATAAACTGGAGTCGACTTGCGCAAGTAACTCGCACGCTCAAAATGTACATACATCAAACAAACTCTTTGTCTAAGCAATTAGAATCACTCGCGGACTTGCCAACACTCATAAACAACTTCTTCAGTACTAAACATCTGAATCTTTTAGCGTTCAACCTTATTTCAACCTTAGGGATAAACTTTAAGGATGAAAATCACTTGAGTGTTACGGCTTTGAAGATTTTTAAGCGAGTCAAGTCGAAAATTAAACGTATAGTTAACGTTTTAAGTACCTAGGCACTTTAGTACTTTGTCGCTGTTACTGTTTAAGCGATATCATAATTATGACAGACGACATGTTAAAGAGAAAAAGTTCAAAAGTGATCACTTATGAAATTACTGTGTGAACATTTAGCCAATGACACTATATGGAGCACAATTTGTATAGAAATCTAATACTCCGGCACTGATTGCGTGAGAGATGTAACATCTGCTCGTTCTGGTGAGTGATCGAAGGTAAATGACCGAGCAAAGGTGTTTAAAAATAACTTAATGTGTACTTACCTGGAAACATAACAAATTTTAGGAAAACGGAACCCTTCTAAATTTGTCTTTCCGTACATGTCACAACCATGTCGCTTAAAGAATATTGAAAGTTAGAAAGAAAGAAAGAAAAAACATATTATTCGTGACACATATAGGTACATGTCACTTAATAAAGACAAAAAAAATCAAACGTTTTTATGTTTTTAGTTGTTTTTGGAGATAATTTTGATGGCGGCAAAAACTACACTGAGCATGAGCTTTCTTTAAATTGGTTTTGTTATTTTTAACATATATTATATAGATTAACGTACTTTAAATACTTAACAGTTTTTCTGCAAAGTATAAGCATAAAGTTGGACTATATTAGAACTTAGAGTATTTTCAACTTAAAGGTGTTGAACCTTTCTATTTGAGAATACTTACAATAATGAGGCCCCAGAGAGCATAGTTGGGAAACTTCCACTAAGCGTGTTCTTGAAGTTTACTTTAAAAGAAGTTTATCATTAATTGAAACGAAAAACTTTTAAGTAGACTTGTTGAATTATTAGACCAATTTTTTTTTTCCTTGATGAACGATCTTTATTTAGTTCCCGTAGCTTAAATAACTCCGTAAGTATATCGAAGTAGGTTAAGGTCACGTTAGTTTTTTAGCAACCCGAAAGGTCAAAGCATCCAGAAATGGTTGCACTTTATTTTAGCGTATCATGATACTATTTCTTATGACTGCGCCGAGCGTACGCCGGATGTACAGTGGCGCCCTCATTACTATTATCGTGCTTTTTAATAAACTAAAGTATTTTCTTGAAATTGGTTGGTAGGTTTTTGTACTACAAATGAAAACACAATTTATATTGTATATCACATAGTTTAATAACATTTCGCCTTCGAGTTATCAACTTAACGGAAAAAAGTGGCTGCCTTTTCCCGTTAAGCTGACTACTCAAAGGGTAATTGTTATTAAAGTTTGTTACGTATCCCATAAATTGTGTTTTTACTTGCGCTACCAAAACGTATCGTCTGATTGCAAGGAAATTCTTTAGTTAATTAGAAAACACAATAAAAGTAATGAGGGCGCCACTGGACGCTCGACGTTTGCTCGGTGCAGTCTTAATCATAATGATGGGGATGGCTGAGATACGTGTCATACTCGTGAACGGGTGCTGTTTGTGGGGTCTGTTCGCAAGGACTTCATTGATCAGTCAATCATTCTAGTTTTGGCTATTGACCTAGGAGACCACGTCGAATTGTTCTCCTGGTGGTAGTCATTATTTTTAATTACATTTAATTGACCTTACATTTGTAATGAATTTGTTCGTGCTAAGTTTAATAATATTATTTTATTACCTCGTAACGTTAATTATTTAACACTATTATTGTATTTTATTATTAAAAGAACCTCGCTACCCTGGTAGATCTTTTTTTTTAGTGACTCACGTAACTATTATTAACCGGCAGTTTGAGGTTGTCCCGTCAGAGCGTTAAACATCATTTAAGGGCGTGCATTCCCAGATAACCCGCTTTACCCATGGACTGAGCTCGCTCTTATAACTCCTTTGCTCACTCGATCGACCTCACACACGGCACACTCCGCTAAACCAAAAGAGCAGCTCCAACGAAACATTTACTGTATTTGCAACTTTATTCCTAACGACAGAAAATTTAAACTGCTTTCGCTATTTAATGTAGAAACTATCTTTTGGGACAATTCATGGCCGGTTCCTATATTCAAACCGCAAATAGATAGGCTTACTTCGGGTTAAAATTTGACATATTTTGTATGGGCAAATTTCAAATTTTAACCTGAAGTACCTAAGCTTTATCTATCCGTGGTTTAAATATAGGAACCCGACATTAGAGACATGTCTGCTTGGCTATCGAGTATTTACGATTTCAAAAAAATAAAAAAATATTTAAATTGTTTAAATTACTCTTAGCGTTTGGAACTATGAAGATATTGCGTCATCTTTTTGTGGAAAAGTAACAAGACCATAGTACGTTACGAAGATGTGTTGTGGTCTTTCAAAAAGAGGTTTTTTGCACTTTCAGGTTAATAAGTACCTCGACTAACTTTTTAGTTTAGTTTAGTTTAGTTTATTTATTCATCAATGTAATATTACAATATTAGTTGCATTGCATGTCAAAAATACAAAATTACATTGAGATTGTCAAACATAAATACTAATAATCAAAGAATACAAAAATTAAAAATAATTATAACAACAACAATTACACATCTAATAAATGGTCTCTCGTCCGATGTCAATATAATGTAGGTACAAGAATTAATAAAGTCAACACAATAATAAATTTACATTTCCAGTTCCATATATTCGTCCACGGAGTATAATGGATTATCCAATAAAAGGTTTCTCAGCTGATGCTTAAATGTTGTTGATGTTGATGTTTATACTCTAACAATGGGAAAACACATCATAATAATGCATGTTACAAAGTTTGGCGCCTCTATTCGCGGTCGGGTTATAATGCGATTCGCTGAACACGTTGCGGTCAAACGCAAGCGGCTTTAAAATCGTTGAAACTGTCAAACCACGCAATAAATGCACGGCAGTTTGCGTTTTTGTGATTTTCATAGCTAACACGCTGAAGTTTTAGGATTGCTGTAAACGCTAAAACTTGATGATTATTTGGCAGTTTTTTTATTCGCAAGGCAAACGAGCACACTTATCGCTCATTGAATACAAAACGGACACATTCCAAAATAATTTGCTATTCCATTAAAAATCGTATTCCAACCGCTTCTAATTTTAAAATGCAACACTGATTCATTTCGGATTGTGTCCCTTTTGTATTCAATGAATGATATAATTATCACCTGATGGTAAGTGGAAGCTGTTAGACTGAGCACCAATTTCAACACACGATGTTAAAAAATAATCCATGTTAATCGACTTTAAGTTCATTCATTTGACAGCTGTTAACAGTTAATAACTCTAAGGCCCGTATTAATAAACTAATCTCAACTCTAATGCTCGTCTCGATGACAGTGTTCTATGGTTTGACGTTTACTTTGACGTATCTTGTGACGTGCATCTCAGCCAAGATGAGTTTATTAATACGGGCCTAATTCAGCATTAAGTGAATATTATACATATACATATAAACTATGTATATTCATAAAATTTATAATTATTATATGTCAGCTTATTTGAATAATCGTAAATAATAAATTCTGACAAAAGAGAAACAAAAAAAAATTGCATAATTTTGTATACTGAATAATAATGAGATATATAAATGTAATTAAACTTTGGTATAATCCCCTACTTAACTGTTTTCAACTAATTATTAATCAAGAATTGTCGATAAAACTAGTGGAAAACACAGCTAACTTTATCACTTTGGTTTACTTTTTCATTTCAGTCGAAAAAAGCTGTGCAAAATACAATCCAAAAAAAACACAAAAGCGTCAGCAATATAACTACAATGTTGCTAATACCATCCTTTGTGTCGCGGATCAATCAGACGGAATCACCGGGCGGATGAGAGATCCAATTCGCCTAACGAACCCTAATTCTGTCCTGATGGGGGTTCCTTTGTTCCTGTATCGCCCTAATTCCCAGCCTCGGAAATATGTTTCTTTTTATCCAACTGCAAGAGAGGGTTATGTTGTTCGCGCGTATTGGGGTAATATGCTTTTTATAACTGGTTATAACCGGTTTTAATCGGTTATTATCATACAAAAACTGTTAGTAACCGGTTAAATTGCATTTCCTATATGGCATGTTATAATTTAAGTATGATTTTTAAGCCGGGTATACACATGCCAATAACAGCTCCTTGCACATGCCATCTACTTTCATGTGTATACACTACCTAACTGGCATGCAAGCTTAGTAGATAGCAAGTTATTTGATTATCTGGCATGAAATATGAGGGAAGAGCGCGGTGGGCTGCAAACCGTATGCTTATAGCACGTGTGAATGAACGCGACAATTACCTGGCATGCCTGCCTGGATGAAATTGCATGCAAGTTCATTTGCAAATGTGTTCACTGTGTGCAAGTTATTTCTACATGCCGTACACTAGTATTCTATTATTGTATATTAATATAGGAACTTAATATGTGCTATGTATAATGAATCCATTTAGTAATTTAATCATTTTAATTGTGTTCTCTTTTTGTACGCCGCAAGGCAGAGCACGGAGGTCGTTTAAACTAATCTAAGAACTATTATGTATACCTGTGTTTCACGAAATAAATTACTTAGGTACTTACTTCACGCTACAGTTCCGTTTTATAGTGTTCTAGGAATAGAAATAAAAATATTTATAGTCAGAAGTAAGTGTAGTTACAATAATTATTAAATAAGGCATAAGCAGTGCGTCACATTCAACCGCGTTCCGGTGCACAATTTTTTTATGCTGAAATTATTTATAGCAAAATACAAATGTCTCATTAAATAATCATGAGAAAATAAATAAAATACGTGAGTAAGATTAAATCTCCACAATTTTAAATAATTAAATTAACAATGTTTTAGTTATTATTATTATTAGACGATGTTCAGGTCAGTTCAGGGTCAGGTTAACTGGAAGAGATCCCTGAAAGAGTAAAGTTCGCCACTGTACACTTTATCTTGTCTTTGTATGTACTTACTTGTAATTGTTTTTTTTGTGCAACAAAGTGTTTACATACAATGTTACATAAATATTCTTAATAACCTGGCAACGCAGCGTAGTAGTGAAAAACCTATGAACAACATCATCCTACCAACCAAAGTGTAAAAAACAACATTTTAAATGTTAGCATGTATTGGTTAATTTTATAATAAATTAAATTTTTAATAAACATTTAATTGTGCATAAAATAAAGTGAAAGAATTGGGAGTAGGTACTTTATAAGTTGATTCTAATAGGAGTAAGTGTGTAAGATAAAAGACGCACGGGCACTTTTATAAGACAAAAATCTACCAGTGCTTCCCGAGAGGAGACCACTGTTGAGAACAAACGCCGTAATAATCTTAAGTCAGTCACCTAGCATTGTGATGAACTATAAATATGCATAGATGAGCTGGAAAACGTGTCAAAACTCAGAATTATCTACAATATGTATTATGATTTATGTGGTAATCTTTGTAACCTTGTAGCATACAAACGGCTTATTGGATTTAAGTAAGGTATAATTTTAGCCACGTCATCTTGTCACGCCAGGTGTCTAATAATGCTGTAAGCTTTACCCAAAATACATTGTGTGGGTGTAAAATGTTAGGTACAGTAGAACACAAGTTATAATGACGTGTCGTGAATCTTCGTTCGCGCAGACACCAACAACGATTCCGATGATTTCCGAAAGCACGATTGAAACCCACGATCAGACTAGAGTACGTAATAGTTAACGGTGCAAATTAAATTGCATCTATTTTTTCAATCTCACTCATGCACGTTTGACGGCTGACTGAATGACACGCGGGCGCGCGTCAACATGGCGTCACTAATAACCAATAAGCGTTGCGCTAACGCGTGGATCATGCTGATTGGTTCCCGCGCTTCGAAAAATCGTCTTCGGCGCAGGTACATCAGTGAGCCATATCAGTTGTGTTTTACTGTATCAACAAGTAAATTATAATTATATACCGTAACCTCGGATTACTTTGACCTGAGTAGGTAACATTGCCCACCCCTAAAATCATCTTAAAAGCCTAAGCTACTTGTGTAATTCTAAAATTCTTGAACCAATTTATGATGATTGTTACCCCCTAGGGTTGAGTAACCCTAGGTTACGGTACGTACATCGTGACTAGTGTTGGGCGATTTCTGAGACATTGCACAACTTTTCTTAACTGTGAAAATTACAGCTTTTGAAAGTTACATAATTAGATGGAAATTATTCTAACACAAGAAAATTTCGTTTAAATTTCATGAAAAGTTGGGTAACATGTCGAAACTATAGGAATTTTCAGAAATAAAACTATTTCACTTTGGTAATTTTCTGTATATATTGCTTGAAATTCTAGGTGAAAGATTCACTTTTGAAAGTTATAGAATATTGCAGAAATGTAAATGAAAGTTTCACTTTTGAAAATTACAAGCCGCCCATCACTAATCGTGACGTGGTATCAGTGGTCAAAAACGCTTTTGTGCTTCAAGCGTTACGGCTTGTACAGACTACGTTAATAATTTAGTCGAATCGCTATTTTAGTTAGTAAATGTGTCTGAACAACGGAAATTTTGTCGAGTAGTAATTTACTCGACTAAATTACTACTAAAATACTAGCTACTCGCCTAAATTACTCTAATGCAGCCTGTGCATACAAGCATTTAGAAAATACTTCCTAAATAATTGTTGCGATTTGAGATACGTTTTTGGGAAATGATGTTCTTTTTAAAGTATTTTATCAATTTATTTTATTAATATTATATTTTAAACAGTAATGGCGGTTGTGGATGGATGTGGAGTCTTCAAAATTGGCATAGCTGGCTTACTTACAATATTTATGAATTGATAGTAAAAAATAAATAATTAATTTATCGAATTAACTAATAACAATAACACAAGAAACTAATAAAATTAAAAACATTAAAAATCACTTTCAGGTAACCATAAAGGCTATTGCTTAACGCACTCGTAATCGCAATTGTTTTCATTTTGAAAATCGAAGGCTTTTCTGTATGCAAAATGAAAACAATTGACAAGATTTCATATTTTCAAGACTTTAATTTTATTCGTTTTATAGATACTGTTTGGAAGGAGAAAGACACTAATAGTTTTAAATTTTCTCTAGAATGAATAAATATTTTATTATTAATTTATTAAGATGTACTTATTCTAAAAGGGCGTAACTTCATTTCTACGACACAATGGACATATTACGTTAGTCCAATCTGTATATAAAAAAGTATCATGTCAACCGATAAAGGGCCACTTGCACGAAAAGTTTAACCCTGGGTTAAGACACTAACTCGAGTTAAAATGACAGTTATCGTATGAATCTGACGTCTACTAACTCGAGTTAGTGCCTTAACCCAGGGTTAAATTCTGCGTGCAAATGGCCCTAAGTCTCTATCCATCTGTCAATAGTGTCAATGTCTAATTTGAAGTATGACAGCTTTTTTTCTCGTGAAAAAGGCAATGGTATTATATCTATTCAGGTATAGTATTGGTAAAACTCGATATTCTTATTAACTTACTTGTAATTTTGAAAATAAAGAAAAATAAATTTAAATAAATATTTTGCCGTGTTCAGGAGGTAAAACCCTTTCGATTCGTATAGTAATTTGCAGGTGTCACCAAAATGAAATGTTGTCAATTGTTCTGCTTGAAGCCAATTGAGATTGCGAGTGCGTTAGCCAATAGCGACGCAGTTTACATAGTAAATACTTTGTCGTATTTTTTTTTTCAAACCTCTCAAGCATTGGCGATTATTTTTTAAGTCAAGCAGCAGCGGCTACTCTCCCCCCCCACCTACTTGCCGCCTACGTCGCCTTCAGCGCTAATCAGCGATCCTCGTCACCGTAAATGGATCATTAGCATATAATCTCAACCCAAAGCACCTGATTTACCTCCTTAGCACATCAAACGCCTTGATTCCCCGACATTACGCGTAAACGAACGCAAAGAGCGTCGGGCTCACTAACCAGCGTGGTTTGAGACGAAAAGTCGAGGTTTGAAGTGAAGACTGTTGTGGAAGGAGGGTTTTTGCTTGATTGGTTGGGAGCCGCTTCATTACTCCTACGCGATCGCTTAATTTAGTTACAGTTTGCGGCGAGAGATGGCGTTGGTGGGGATTTGCATGGGGATTAGGCATGGATTAGCGCGTTCTAACTCACCGTTGTAGTATAGTAGTATATCTGGTGCTACTCTTATTTATTGAATCAGGCGATAAGCTTGTAACTGCATGTATATTTCCTACGTAAACTACTATTTACTCGTATAATTGAAGTAAAAAGCAACTAAGTTGCTTAGTGGATCTCTTTTGTTAATTACTAGTGAGTAGAGGATGTAAGGCAACATATTGAATTAAACGAATTAAGCTAGTAAGTTACTCAATGCCTCTTTTTTGTTAATTAATAGTGAGAAAAGGATGTATAGCGACTTGTTGTTTAAAAACATATTGAATTAAACGAATTGGTTAAGGTGTCATTCAGTCAGCCGTTCGCGGACGACAACGGCAGGCGGCAGCAGCTGTCGGACGCCTGCCACGTGATTCCACAGCCAACTGCCGTACCCAGCAGGCATTTTTGGTAAAACTGTAATGTAAACGAACTTAATTAGATATTTTACTCCTAACTAACTTTAACAAAATGTACTGTTTGTGTGGTTCTATTAAATAAATAATTAACACCGTAATAAAATCACAGAGCTTAACTTAAAAGTAAGTCAAATGTGTGAGATTCTTACCTATTATTAATTTATTTAATGTACAATCGCCCAAATGGAACCCTGACCTTACTACAAAACGGTCCCCTTTTCTACTGAGTTACACCATATTGACATGACAATGTTATTGTTTATAACTCGGCAGCCATTACTGTCAAGTAAATAAGACATATCGTAATGTTGACATAAGTAACATGACTTTTATACCACAGAGATGTTATAAATGAAAACGTCAGAATTGTCAAGCAATATGTCACAATGACACATCAGGGGGGTTATTATGACAAGCTATCAAATCAAATCAAATCAAAATCATTCATTTCAGCCATCTTTGGACCATAATAATAATAAAAATAAAGTGTTAGTAAATTAAATTAAAAGTAAAACGTAATGTAAGTAATGTTCTCACTATACACATACCTAAGGTAACCTACTTGGCTTGATGTGGCAGTGCGTAAATCAGACAACAATGAATGATTCACATACTGACAATCGTTCGAAAAACGCCAAGATGCTGTTGGAGCTGGCCCGTACCCTGCTCACAAAGGATGTGCAGCGTTTTTGCATGGTGTCATAAAAGCAGTCCACTCTTGCGTCCGCGAACATACCTGACGCGCTGCAAATGCAGTTCTGTTTACGCCAAGAGAAAAGGACAGGGGGGTTATTATGTTATGGATATGCAGTTCATTTTCGGTGAGCGTAAAGGACGGAGCTATAGCAGTTACATAACTCTTAGCGTAAAATGAATTGCACAGATACGTCATAATAGCCCCACAGAGCTGTATAACCTGTTGTAACTCTTTCCTTTACGCTCGCCGTAAAATAAACTGCATACCCATGTCATAATAACCCCCCAGTTCTATGGTTGGTTAGCGTTATATTGGTATTGTACCTACCATCAAAAACTTTAATAGGTTAGTGACTCGTAACACAAAAAACAACCGCTCTTACAAAAGGCATTCGATTAAACTGCACAACAAAGTTGTATATTTACCCTAAGTGTTCAAGTTGTAATTTAGTTTTTCCTCTAGTTTAGCAGCCGGGCGAGTGCACTCGCCACCTGCGGCAGATTAATGCGCTTGTTTAGAACTTGTGCGAGTTCATTATGCCAGTACTGGTGCGAGTAGGGTACAGGCACATGTTACTAACTTTAATTTTAACGTTTATCATGCCATTAAAACGCAGTTATTTTTTTTAATGAATTTCCTTTTGTAATTTTTAACCTGTGCTTTAAGTTAATTTATGGCCCAAAAAAACGCATTTTTCCTTCTGTACTTTTAATCACGTTAGTTCATTACAATTAAGTCATCTAGCAGGTACACCTTTAAGCGCAAGCTTAAGGGCTATTTGTTGACAATCCAAAATCCTAGCCCTCATCTAGCACTTATCTACACACATTAATATGTCAAGTTGTTTCTTTTGAAATTATCCTTTCAATTATTTTTAGTTCTATCAAGGCTGTATATCGGTATTCATGTAATATGCGTTTTATTTTTACTATTATTTTCCCATTTATTTTTCCGCTATGTTAGTATTATGTATGTTTGTTATAATTAACTTAATTTGTTACTCTCGTATGCCAAGCCGTATACAATACTAGGGTGAAGAAATGTATACACGTTATAATATTATAAACACATAGCAGTTAAATACGTCAGTAGTGTTTGTGCAGCGTTCCGTGAGTCACTGCCGGTACTGACTGAAAATCAGCGCTGTAGGTGTCTGACACCTCAGCATTTTGCTGAGCCAGTGTCCATTTCACCGACGCAAGGACATACATTGCGTGCGTTCTCTGTTACCTTCACTGTTTTCTTTTATTTTATTTTTGTAAATGTGTGTCTTATCGTTGGTGAATAAATGTATTTCTTCTTCTTCTTCTTCTTCATCTGTTTATTGACACCAAACTAAAGAACCCTCATTCAGTGGACCTTAATTTACGATTAAGATCCTGTTGCCACCTTCCGGATCCATCACCAGATCATCTACTAAATGCCATAATGTTGCATTGCTCTTTCAAAAGCGAGAAGTGGTTTAAAATTTACATGCATCAATTTAACTTGTATAATAGACGTACGAAATAAACAAGTTAAATAAAAGCTTTACAAAATACACGTTTGATATTTGAACTGACGTGCGTGCATGACTCGATGTATGAATGTGGAAGAAGCGAAAGAAATTTGTCAAGATCGTAGCAAATGGAAAGAAGTGGTCTCTGCCTACCCCTCTGAGAAACAGGCGTGATTTAATGTATGTAAAACATGTAACTATTATCAGTCCGGTGGTGATAATCATGTTTTATTAACAATATCCATAAGATTTAAATTAAAAGTTCTTGCAACAGTCCGGCACTCATAATGCGAGCTCAAGGGTGTAAGGGGTGGTGAATAGGTGCTTAGCCCTCAGCTATACCGCCTATTTCTTAGCCAAGTCTATTTAAAAAATGGACAAAACAACCTCTTTGCAAAACGACATAGTAACAAAATTAAGATGTCAAGCCAAGTAATTTAGATAGAGAAATCAACTGAAGTTACAAGTAAGTTCCTGAAAGTTTGTTGTCATTATGATGTAGTAGAACTCTAAAATTAGATTAGTCAAAGTGTCAGAAGTTCCAGCAAATGAGTAATTTATTCGTAACTTTGAATTTTGAGGTTATTTTGGTGGTGACTAATGCGGAGGAGGTTTGCTTCACTTGGGAACAGTATTTTAAGAGAAGTTATTTTTTATTAATGATTTATTATAGTTTAGTTTGGTTTATTCATTCATCAATGCAATATAATTATGTCAAAAGATACAAAATTACATTGAGATCGTCAACATGGTAATAAATTATCACTTATCCAATGTCAACATACACATATTAACTAACTACACTACAAACACAGTAATAATTCTACAATTTCAGTTCCATAACCCTCATTTACGGAGTATCTAATACCTTTAAACGAGAAATTCTTGTATGTATATAATATTATTGTATTCTGTGAGGCGAAGGATGCTAGGTGCTCAACTATTCCAATTTGATTTGTTACCTATTATTGTGAAATTTTAATCCTTAATTGTTAATCTAAGTTTAGTGACGCATTGGTTAAACTGTAGTGTCATGTAAACGTTTTTATCAAATAAATAAATAATAAATAATTATAATCTTAATTTTGGAAACGGCTCCTAAGATTTTCATAAAAGTTAGTATGCAAAGGGGTTCGGGGGTAATAATCTAGTAAGGTTTTATTCTTAGAAAACTTATCAAATATACTTGTCCTGACCATTACAAACACAACATCATTGTCTAGTACCCACAGTACAAGCCTAGAGCTTAGTTTCCGACTAGATCAATTTGCGAGACAGTATCCTGATATTTATTTTTATTTACTCACCATTTAACAAATAAAGCGTCCACTAAATTGTAGCTAAAGGAGCATCAATCGGCAAACCTACGGTACAATCCCAAAGCATAACTTATGCTTCAAATAAAAGAGGCGGTCCACATTCGACGCCTTACCCTACCATTCCCGGCAATAATATATTTCCCGGTATCGCGATGTCCCGGACACGTGTTCCCGGGGTAGAATTACCTGGCTCCGTATAAATGTTACGATATATTTTATACTGTATATGTGGGTGTAATAGAAAAGAGGATTTTGGAGTAAATATAAGAAGTAGAAATTGTTTTGCGGTTGTATCTTTTCTTACTTTAAAGCCTTTCTTGTTTTTGTAAATAGGTCAGGTTTATATTAACATTTTATATCATAGGACAATACTTTACAAATTGAACTTGTGTCAACTTCACGCTAGACATGTTCTGTTGATACAGTGAAATAAAATATTTGCTACATAATATTATCCAAACCCACACGAGTATATTTTTTACCGAAAATCAAACTCGATAACGACAGACTTGTAGGCAGAGTTCTTATATTATTATATCTTGATTTATTTAAAGCAAATCAAATAATGCACGATATATCGATTACTGTAAAACGTGACGAGCAGGGATTAACGAGTGAGTAGGTACAAAGCTTAAAATACGTCATAACTTATTACAAATAAGAAAATGTCTTTACGTCTCGGAAATAATTTCAGTCTTATAATTAGTGACATTATGCTTCATTTTAGATTGTGCTCCTACTCACCCCGATTTACGGTATTCAATGTAATTTCTATCTTGTGAATTTAAGAAATTTAATTTTATTTTATTTTATTTTATTTAATATTGTGAATTTTTAATCCTTAATTGTTAATCTAAGTTTAGTGACGCATTGGTTAAACTGTAATGTCATGTAAACGTTTTTATCAAATAAATAAATAAATAAATAAATAAATCTTACCAAATTCATCACTCAAAACCGCTTCAGAAACGCATGCAACCATCCTTTGTTTTTTAGGGTTCCGTAATCAAACTACGAACCCTTATAGTTTCGCCATGTCCGTCCGTCCGCAGCCTAGTAGTAAAATAAAATCTAGAATAATAAAAAAAAATGTACCTCCCCTACACGTAACGTGAGGATGTACAGGGTGGGCCATAAATTTTTGCAAATAGCAACACTGAATTTTTCGGAAACTGTCAAAGTGAGCGGCGGGAAATTGGCGGGAAAGTATAGGTCACTTCGTGCAATTTTATTTATAATGGAGCGTTTCACGGGAAAACAACGGGCTTTTTGTGTTAAACAGTTTTATAAAAACAACGATTCGTACGTTTCTGTACGACGCCTTTTTAGAATTGAATACGAATTACGCCGAGTAAGTGAGTGTCCAAGTGTTAGTTTAATTAAATCTTGGGTCAAAAAGTTCGAGCAAACTGGTTCGACACTGAATATCAAACAAACAGGGCGGCCACGTTCAATAAGAAATGATGAGAACATACGGCAGGTTGAAGTTTCTGTAGAGAACGATCCAGAAACGTCTACGCGTAAACGTTCAGCAGCTCTAGCAATACCAAGAACTAGTCTACGGCGAATTTTACATCAGGATCTGAAACTGCACCCATACAAGCTTCAAATTGTGCAGGAGATGAAACCAAACGATTGCATTCATCGTAAGTTATTGGCTGACACTATACTGGAGCGATTTTCTAGCCGGATTACTAATCGGAAGAGGCCGGGATTGGTAAAATTATACTTTGTGCATTACCATATTCACAAAATATGCCATATAATTATAATAATAAAATTGCAAATTTAAATTCTTTAATGTATAATGCTATTTGCTGTAATGGTAAATATCATTTCTTCGACTTAAATAAATTCATAAAGCGTCTCACGCTAACATCTGAAAAAATTCATTTGCCAAAGAAATATATTTTGACTTTGGTAGAACTATTAGCCTTTAATATAGAACCAAATAAGTACAATAGTGGCACAAATGCCACTCCTAATCATTTAAACTAAAGTATAGGACAGCGGAAACACCTTTGAGTATAAATATAATTCACCAAAATATTCAAGGGTTTTCCAGCAAAGAATTAGAAGTAGGATTATTTTTAGATACTGAAAATGTTCAAATTATGTGTATTACAGAACATTGGCTTAGACCGGATCAATTAATTTTTGATTTTATAAATTTCAAATTAGTTAGTTTTTTTGCTAGAAAATCCGCCATTCATGGTGGTTCTTTAATAATTGCTAAAAGTACCGTTAAGTCCAAAGAAAGGAAAGATATTGTTAGGCTATCCATAGAGAGGCTTATAGAAATCTCTTGCATAGAACTAGAAAATTACATAATTATTTGTGTTTATAGACCACCATCAGCTGATTTCAGCACATTTGAATCTACTATGGAAAATGTGTTAAAATTAGCATGTAAAACTCAAAAGCATGTTGTTGTCTGTGGAGACTTTAATGTTAACTTACTAGAAACGTCAAATAATACTATTAAGATCTTAAGTTTATTTAAATCTTTTAATTTAGGTAATTTGTTCTTTGAACCTACACGGATAGGTGTTTCAAGTGCTACCTGCTTAGACAATATTTTTTGTAATTGTGAATGTTTGGATAAGGAAATATTTAACTGCTTTAATTCAGATCATAGTGGTCAAAAGGCTTCCTTTCTAAATGATTTTAATCAGGAACCACAGACAATAACATACAGACACATAACTTGCAATCGTTTAGAACTATTTAAAAATAAAGTTCAGAGTAATCTCTGTGGGTTATCCTTTTCACATAATGATTCTAATAGTATTTATAAAGATTTGTTTGGTGTAATTCTTCATCAATTTAATAATCATTTTAAGATGAAAACTATTTCTAGGTCAAAAACTAAGTTTAGTGAATGGGCTACTGTAGGCATTCATAAAAGTAGAAACAGGCTTTATGAACTTTACAGAGAGAGGGAGGAGAACAAGAACCCCGACTTCTTAGTTTACATTAAGAATTATTCAAAAACCTTCAAGCAAGTTTGCTTGACTGCTAAGTCAAACTTTCTAAGTCTTAAACTCAAAGCTTCTGACAATAAGGTAAAAACTGTGTGGAAGATAATAAATAGAGAAACAGGTAAATCAAAAACTCGTGATAATAAAATCGCTCTAAACAATGGTGACAAACAAATCACCTCAAACAAAGACGTGGCCTTAGTGTTCGAAGATTATTTCTCCACCATAGCCATTAATACCACGAAATGTCTTCAATCATCTGCGATTGAAGCTCAAAAATCACTTTGTGCTAATGTTACTAAATGTAATGTTAGCTTTGATTTTAGCTATGTAGATTCAGCTACTATTGTTAAGGTATTTAAATCGCTCAGTTTAAAAAAAACTGAGGATTTATGGGGAACTTCAGTTAAAGTCATCCATCATGTCATAGATATAATTGCTCCTCACTTAGCTTTAATCTACAATAATTGCATTTCAGAGGGGGTCTTTCCAAATCTTATGAAATATAGTAAAGTCATACCACTTTTTAAATCAGGTGAGATGAGTGATTTAACGAATTTCCGTCCCATTTCTATTCTACCTGTTTTAAGTAAAGTTTTTGAGAAGTTAATGTTAAATGATATGTTAGGTCACTTCAATAGAAATAAACTGCTTAACAGTAATCAGTTCGGCTTCACCAGAGGACGATCCACAACTGATGCAGCATCTGTACTCATTAAATATATATACAATATTTGGGAGAAATCTTGTGATGCAATAGGAATTTTTTGTGACCTTTCCAAAGCTTTCGATTGCGTAGATCATGCGACTCTCATATTAAAATTAGAACATTATGGTCTGACTAAAAATTCTCTAAATCTCATGTCCTCATATCTTAGTGATAGGACACAAACGGTTGTTGTAAACAGAACACAGTCCATTGGAGCAGCTGTTAAATTAGGTGTGCCTCAGGGCTCCATATTAGGTCCTTTCTTATTTTTGGTTTACATTAATGACTTACCACCCATGATAGAGAATATTTGTGATATTGTGCTATTTGCTGATGATACATCATTGATTTTCAAGGTAGACCGAAAATCCGTCAATTACACTAGGATAAACGCCACGCTAGGTAAAGTACATAATTGGTTTACTAGTAACAATTTGCTACTCAATGCTAGGAAAACTAAATGTATTAGGTTCGCTTTGCCTAATGTTAGACCGGTAGAATCTAGTATATTTCTAAATGGTGAGTGTTTGGAAATGGTAGATAAGGCGCTTTTCTTAGGGATAACTATAGACAAAAACTTGCAATGGAGTCCCCACATAGCAGTACTAGCAGGTAAATTAAGTTCTGCAGCTTATGCTGTTAGGAAAATCAGGCAACTTACGAATGTTGAGACAGCTCGCTTAGTTTATTATAGTTATTTTCATAGTGTTATGTCATACGGTATTCTGGTTTGGGGAAAAGCTGCTGACATACAGACTATATTCGTGTTACAAAAAAGAGCCATCCGTTCTATATATAACCTAAACTCCCGTGATTCTTTAAGATTACTATTTAAAGAAATTAGTATTTTGACAGTAGCGTCACAATTTATTTATGAGAATATTATTTATGTCATTAAAAATCAGGACTCTTTTATTAAGAATTGTGATATACATAATTTTAATACAAGAAATAAAAATAAAATAGCTACTAAAAAATTTCGTGTTCGTAAGGTTTTTAAATCATTTGTAGGTCAATGCATCCATTTCTATAATAAATTACCTGACGAAGTTTTAAAGTTACCATTTCCAGTACTTAAAACTTACTTGAAAAAGTCGCTGATGTCTAAAGCTTACTATAGGGTCGAGGACTATCTATCAGATAAAAGTGCTTGGCCTAAACTAAACACCCAAATAACTTAATAATAACTTAATCGTAAGAATATATGTAAACATTGTATATTGTCTAGGGGACACGGTTTCTGTAGGAGACCACCATCACCATCATAATTAAGTATAATTTTTCATAATTATTTTCTATTACTTACTACCAATTAGTTCTGGAGAAAACTCAGAGTTTTGACACATTTTCCTGCTCAACTACGCGTGAATACATTTATTTCTTATCGTATGTTAGATTCATTGTTTTATATAATGCTAGGTTAAGTTTTAAAATTGTACCTATATTTAAAAAACGACTAACTGTTGAGTTTCTTGCGGCGCTTCTTCTCAGCAGTGGTCTCTTGCGAAGCGCTGGTAGATTTTTGACATGTAAAAGTGCCCGTGCGGCCTACTTACTGAATAAACATCTTTTATCTTTTATCTTTTTTATCTTTTACCCAAAGTACAAGCCTACTTAGTTTAGGAGTAGGTAAATTTGTGTCTTAAATTAAAAACCTAATATTTTCACCATGTCCATCCAAAATCGATGTGACACTGGCATCATTTAAAATTACCATCAAACAATAAATGCCGTTTAATCTATTTTATTGTCACACAAATTTCTAAATGTGTTTAGATAATATTTTCTATTACTTGACTAAAACTCTAACTACTTAGTGAACCAATTACAAATAACTTATATGCGTTGATTACATTGCTAGGTTATCAAGTAAAAAAAACCAAGCTGTCACCTGGTATATTTATGGCACGAGAAGCATAAATAAAGGCAAAGATAAAAATAACTAAACGGTAATCACTTCATATCTAGCGTGATCATGTCGCATCACTAGTAACCCGCCCTCGCTCCGCTTCGGTTTATGTGAGTATAATATATAGCTTATAGCCTTCCTCGATAAATGGGGTATCTAACGCTAAAAAATACAAATCGGACCAGTAGTTCCTGAGATTAGCGCGTTCAAGCAAACAAACAAACAAACTCTTCAGTTTTATATCAGTATAGATAATAATAATATTATTATCTATACTATCTATACTAATGATTATAAGACTACAAATCGCGACTAAAACTAAACTCAATAATTTAACTAGTAACGTGCCCAGTTCCACAACCATAACAACATTTATTATCTTCTCTACACCAGAAGGTTATATCCACAGAAAGCTAGCCAGAATACTTTCAACCTTATTCTTCGAGTAAAAAGTTGTTTATTCAATAAAGTTTCCACAGTTTATATGCCCTTCTGGTTCAAAAGAGCTAAGGTCACCACTAACGTCATTACATAGCTAGTTCCAAACGTAATTATGTCCTAATAGAGCCTTAATGAGATCATTTGCTGGATTAGTATCTATTGTAACTAACATCAACTAGATTACTCGATAAAGATAATAAATAGTAGGTACTTTATGTTGGGGTTGTTACTTCGTCAACAACAGCTCTGTATTTTTCTTTTCTTTAATTTAACAGGGAAGCAAGATAAGGAAATAACAATTTATAATTATGAAGACCAGAATATCGCGACAACTGTCATCCAGAAGATTATGAGCTAAAACAATGAAAATCCTCTTCTGCTCTTATGTACTCAGTAAGCTTGAATATGCGTCTCAAGTATGGAACCCCCTATATAAAACGTACATTGATAGAATCGAGCGTATTCAGCAAAAAATATTAAATACTTATGCATTAAACTTAAATATCCTTATGCCAGCCAGATATGCTTATGACTTTAATGCCAGCATTACGCTGAGTTGGGACCATTTCGTGGCTACGTTCTTCTTGTATTTGTTAATCTGTTCTTTGCTATGAATGTCACGAATAAATATGATTTTCTTTCTTTCTTTCTTTATTTCTTATAAATCATCTGACTATATTAACTCATGCAAAAAACATCATCTCATCCCATTGTAATAATAGGCGTCGTGAAATAGCTGACATTACTTATATGGTTAACATCACTAGTGGTGGTAGTGGTATTGATAATACGGAGTTGCTTGGTTGTCTCTCATTCAATACCTCCACTCGATCTAAGAGATATTGTCCTCCGCATCGTCCAGGTATAGGGCCAATAGTTTCCTAATACGTGCAGGTAAGAGCTTGAACAACCTGGCAAGAGAACTGGACCTAGATATATTTAACTGCAAGGCTCAATCCGTGAGACAAAAATTGTCGGCGAGGTGCTTGGAGTGAGGGAAACTAGCATGTGTTTGCGAATCATAGCTGTCAAAATTTATAAATTTATACTTAAGTTTGTGTCGTTCTGTGTATTGTACAGTCAAGGACTTTAATTGTTAAGCCACTATGGAACCCTATCGCATAACGTTGATCATAAATTTTAGCGTAATTTCCTTCATATGGTTTGACGCTGTCATTATGACAGGGTTCCATAGTGGGTTAACAATTAAAGTCCTTGACTGTACGCATTTAGCATTTGTTCTATATCTAGTAGTGAGATCCTGTAATTGGCTAACGGTTTCCTATTCTGTCTATTGTTCTAATTGTATAGCTGTTGGATTTCCTTAACATAAATAAATAAATAAGCTAACTAAACATCACATAACATAACAAAGAACCAACAAGCTTACACTAGAAAAATATAATTGTGTTTAAAAACTGCAAAAATAGTGTTGAACTTAAACAACAAAACATTTAAATGGAACAAAGCAAAATAAGTTACAGTTGAAATCTAAAATACTTTAAACATTACATTTATAATTAAAGTTACCTCGGGAGGTGCCTAAATAAGCCCCAAACTGTCAGACCTTTCCAACAAGAACTACAAAACTAACTGGGCAAAAACCGAAAACCTCAGTTGTTGAGTACTTGGCCTTAATGTCCGTAAGTTTTCAATTCTACCCACCAGAAAAACAGCCTATATTAAACACCCTCCTAAACAATTTGTAACTTAATTGTTGAAGCACGTAAAGCTGAGTTTGCTTTGATTTTAAAATTGTCAATACGTCCTTTTGATATAGGCATGTAAATTTATTCTAAAAAGACGTAAGTTAGTGAAGTTTAGATGAATTTTGCGCCAGTTTGGAGTGGTGTGGTTGGGCAAATAGGCGTATCGCTGGCGGCAGGCGTTTGTCTTGCGACGCGGTCCGGTGCGCCGGCCAGCCTGACTTTGTAGTTTAGGACTGTTTGAGGAAAGCGTCAGTATTTGGTCGGTCAGTAGAGCGATGATGTGTTGATAAGGGACGTTAGTTTCAGATGTTGTCCGTTTTTTGACAACTTAAAACAAACTATATCACAGGTCGTGTTTGCGTGCATTTGTTATTGTTACGTAACCTATATTGCTTTGCTTGCTGTGTTTGCATTCCCATAGACTAGTCTTTGGTTTTCTGTTTCCTTAGTGTTGCCAACCTTAACTGTGTATTTTTTTATGTACGTAACAAATGATTTCAATTTTGATCCTAGATGTTTTTCATTTAATGTTATTTTGTGTTAAGTGTGTCACTTTCCGTCTCTTCACCAAGCAGTTCCAACGGAAGACCAGTGCTGGCTTTACGGCTAGCGAATGCTGAGTTGGGACCGTTTCGCAACTGTTTCTCTGTGTCTTGTTCTTTTTGTATCTATGTACCTAATGTGGTTTTGTACTGTTGCGAATAAATGTCTCTTTATCTTTATCTTTTTTTCTGAATTAGTGCAATCATAACCAAGTTATGCGTAAGAACAGATTGTCTACCGCATTGTAAATGGCTTTTAAGCAAGTGTCTTACTTATTTTTATCGAAAATAATGTTCTTTAGAGAATGTCAAATATTACTATTATTTTTTATATAATTACGCACACTACCTACCATATAATTAATTTTATTTCACTTCATTTGAATGTCTCCCAGTATCTGTCACTCATCTACAAAACTGACTTATCAATCACTTAAATTTCCACTTAAAATTAAATCAGTAAATGGTTCAACTAACAAAACTAATCAATCACTAAATAAATTAAGTTAGCGAATGAACTAAAAATGGTTCAGCAACTGACACAGAGTTATAGCGTCAGACTTCAGCAATTAGCCAGTTAATTTATCCCCCGGTTAAACTTGTGTTTACGGCAGTTGTCTGACGGCTGAAACCCGGGATATATTGTAAAATTCTAATTTAACTTCCTAGTGTTAGAAATTTTGAGCCAATTTATAAGTTCCGTTCCGAGCGAGTTTAAAATTAACGGAGTTAAAGCTAGTTTGAAATTGGCTACAACGAAAACTCTCTTTTGTTTTCCTTTTAAATAAATTGTGTTTTATTTTTTTTGGGTTTTTTGAGAATTTTTTAAATGTTGTAAAGGTTTCAGAAACATAATTTACGTTTTCCATTTAAGAAAACATACCAAAGGTAAAACCAGCGTTCTTTGTTAAATTATGGTTTGCAATTCCGATAGCGTAAAAATCATAAATCACTTCCTCGAGAATGGTCAATAAGCTACAAAACTGCAACTAAGCTAGAAATATATTATATGGCGCAGAGCTCTTTGAAAAGATTCCGATTAACTACATACCTACATACATACATACTTACATAAACTCATTCCTTCGTTCCCAGAGAGGGGTAGGCAGAGCTACAGAATTACCTATAACCCACAACTCTAAAAACTTGTTGATAAATGTGTAAACACATTGTGCACAAATAGGCTAAGATGTTTACAAACGTATTAGTGACAGGTTGCAAGCCCATCGCCTAACAATACTACAAGCCTTTATTCCCTTAGTCGCCTCTTACAACATCCACGGGAAGACATGGAGTAGCACTAATTCTAACCCAACCAGCAACCACACGGGTAAACCCGACTTAACTGTTTTGAAATATACATATTTTGCTGTGAGGAGAAAATCGAAATTGAATAGTATTCTATAATTAACCAAGATACTACGCCACCAAAATGAAGCTGTCATAGATACTTGAAAAAATCGGATAACTTCCGAGGTTCATTACTACTTGTGACGTTAGGTTAACTAAAATGAAAGTTAATCACAAGAAAACTTGCTTTTATTCGAAATTCAAATATTTATTCAATAAGCGCGGATAAGATGATGGTCTTGCGGAGAAGAAGCTCCGCACGAGACTTCAGGCAAGAAACTCCATTAAGTATCTATCAGAAATTATAGCAATTTTATTAAATGGATATAAATAACAAAAAAAACTCTGTAATTTGGCGCTGGTTTTTTTTGGGCGCAGTGAAATAGGAACGCCGTTTTCGATGTAGATACGCGCGAACGTAACTGAATTTCGCAGGAAGCTGCCCGCGCGCTGCTGTCACAATTACGCGACGCTATTGGCTCGTGACACGCGCGGCCTCGCTCCGGTGCCTCCAGGGATGGAGTTCCAAATTTAAATATTTTTTTGTGACTATAAAAAGCTTCTTTAATATTCTATGTTTTGTTTGCAGGTAAAATTGCATGTGGTGGCCGGTTGCTGTCAGAAAAGGTGTATTTATTTCCTGATTATTATGACTAAAAGAAGATGTAGTAACTAAGGTTGAAAAGGGCGTGCTTCGATAGTTCGGTCAGTTGAAATGCATGTATGAATGGAAGGGTCGGAAAGGGCCGCCTTAGGCGTACTTTTTCGAATCAAATCGGAGAAATACTTGAAAAGGGTCGAATCTTAAGTACCCGAAACTGACATGCGGGCATGACTCGATGTATGAATGTGGAAGAAGCAAAAGAGATTGGTCAGGATCGTAGCAAGTGGAAAGAAATGGCCTTTGGTGATCTGGGAAACTTGAATTATTAATGTATTTACGCATGAAATTATGGGTAATAAGTAACTTGTGAAAATAGGAGAGTTAATGCTGGCAATCACTATCAACAAACCAATAAAATGTTAACAGTTGATGCACTAAATAAATAATAATAAAGACAGACCATTGGGTCTAATTCGCGAGATTGTAATCATTATCGAAAATGTATAGGATTGACGTACGCTGCCGGATTGTCACGTCAAGCGCTTATGTCAATTTCATAAACATTTACAATTTTTACGATAGCTTCAAGCAACTTGTCTAGGGCCTGAGTACTATGTAATAACTCGATCAGGTTAGGCTTTAGACAATGACAAATCAAAAACATCCTATTTGACAATTAACGCTAAGGTAATAGGGATAGCAAATAAATTAACATGGTTATTTTTAAACCGACCACGGAAATTAATTATTGTAAAAAATATAAACACTAGCAACCCTAGCAGTGAAAATTTATCACCACGCGAACTAATAAGAGGCCACGCTGAACCGGCCGACTGCCATTCGCGCGTTACGGACATTCCTGCTTCATTCCCAATTACTATCAGGTATTGATTACAGCTAGCTCACGCGCTCGGCTACATACGATTAAACTAGATTTTTTTGTGTGTTTTTTTTTTATGGCATAGAGATGATAAATGAGCACACAGGCCACCTGATGGTAAGTGGAAACTGTGACCCATAGACATTCGCATTCACAAGACTGCAGAGCAATCCTAAGACTGCAAATGCGTTGCCAACCCTGAGGACTAAGATGGAATGCCTCTATGCTAGTCATTTCACCGGCTGTCTTATCCCCAAACCGGAACACAACAATGCGAACACTGCTGTTTGGCGGTAGGTTAATGGATAAGACGGTGGTAGCGATCCGGACGGACCCTGCACAAGGTCCTACCACCCGCAAAGTACAAAGTGGCTGTTTTACATTGGTCCAGCAAAGGCATGCCATTAGAAGTACATTGACGAGTTGGTTTTCACATCTGAGGCGAGAACTATGGTAACGACTTCTACTGGCATGTTTTGGCTGGGCCAATGTTAATCAGTCATTAGGATTAGGGGCCAGATGCATAATGCTAACGTTAATGATTTTTGAATGTCAAAATTGTGTGAAATTGATATAGAGCACGACGCAACCTTACGATTATTTTCGATAACGATAACAGTTTGCAGAATGCGTTTTGTTCAGGGTTTCGTATTTTATATTCAGCGAGGGTGGTTAGGTAAATTTAAATCTAAAATATTAAAGGAGCAGAAGAACATGTATGGCAATGAGGTGGACTGAAATAGCGACAGCTGCAACCGTAACGACAGGCTAGCATTCACTTTCAATAAACGTATTGTTACGCAAGTTTTTTATTTCATTCCATGCATTTCTCGTTGCATAAGTTTTTTTTTGGTTTTTATAAGTCTAACCTAATCTAAGTGATTATTAGTGTTTGTATGTACCTATGTATGTAAATAACAAACAACAAAATCGTCAGAAACACAAAAGGTATGTACAAAAGGGAACTGTTATTATTGTTCAAGATATCATGGTTTTAGCAAAAAAATAAGTTACCCTGGTAGAAATCATGTAAAAAGTAAGATAATAAATGATTTAACTTATGTTCTGAGAATAACTCATCTTATACTTTAACCTTTAATTATAAAAACACAACCTACTCCGGAAAACGTCGCGTACTCGTAATTTTTTCACTCCAGGCCACGCAGTATACAAATACACATATTACGTTTACTCTCGTACTTTACGTTTCCTTAGTGAACACGCTTTTTACTTTTAACGAGTCCACTGCTCGAGTCCGCAGTTTTTATTTACATTTGAAAGTATAAAGTATAAATGTAAATACCTGGGTATAACGGCATTCAGAGCTGCACTCGCTTTCAAATTAGTTTGGTTAAGTTGCGTGAATATTTTGCTACTATTTTAGCTTTGAGAGTAAATTTTTTTAAACTGGGGAGCTGCAGTTGATAGAACTTGTTATATACCTATAGTAAATCATTCCGGGTGATAGTGGGGCTGCCTCGCTTCTGTAGCGCGTCAGGGATGTTCGCAGCAGCTGCCGGGGTCGACTGCTTTCATACCACCATGCGGTCCCTGGTGCGCCGCGTGCGGGCCAGCCCCAATATCATCCTCAGCGTGATAGGGAGCAGAGTAGACTGCCCTTACATGCGTCATTGTTGTTGGCTTCATTGCTGGAAGCTTTTTATAGTTAGGCATTGATACACTACTTATACTGTGTTATAGAAGAAACAGCGTCAGTTTATAGAGACCATAACGTCCAGTCAAAAATTGAACTGGCGTACCACAGTAGAAGTACATAGAACCATGTCGCAATGAGAATCTTCACTACCATAAAACCTAATTTATATAGCATTTACTATCCAACTTAATTGTAAAAGGGTTCTACATTCTAAAGTAAATAGAGTTCCTTGACTGAACTCAAAATAGTGTACCGTAGTTGAGTAGCGGTGCAATAACAGCGCGTGGATGGAGTGCGCTCACCGCCGCGTGCGCTGGTGCAGCGTTCGTTATTCATTAGGGAGGGGCTATTATCAAGAAGCCGACGTTTTTCACGGACATCGACATTATGTCGATAAGGGAAAACTGGGGGTCTATTACAATTTCGAACAAGTCGTTTCCAGGTCAAAATTATAATTATTTTTGACGTAACAGTATGTAAGTAAATTACGTTTATAACGTCAACAATATGATAAATTAAAGAAGCATGGTGAGCTAAACCAGGTGGAATAGCTAAATGCTGAAATTTGCGCAGTGCCTGCCTGGTAATTTTTAAGAATCGATAATTCGAATGGATCATGAAACGGTAGTGACAGAGTTCCAGATTGGAATAATTGTACGAATAGTATAAATCTAATGAATAGTATAGTATAAATCTAATCTCATTGAAGAAATACCACAATTTTAAAATAGCAGCTTCTCTTATTATTGTAGAATCCCTAAAGTTAATATTTAATTATTGCATTGATGATCATCCTTACTTCATAATTCGAAGATGTTGTTTTGGTGGTGGTGTTTGGCTGGTCGTTTGGTATTTTAAAATTCTGGTACTTTGGGAGTGAGCGAAATCTTAAGTAGATTAGGTATTACGCCTAAAATTATTGAAAAAAATAAAAAGAGCAACTAAACTATACCAAAAAAAAATTAGGAACTTGTTACAATTTTTTATCTCATTTTAATCAGAATGCTACCGTTAAACGCGAATTCAGCTTGACAAATCCATAAATTTTATCATAACTTAACCTTAGTTAAACTAAGTTTTTATAATTTTGTACAAGATAAAATAAAAAAAGATAACAGACATTTATTCAGTAAGTAGACCACACGGGCACTTTAACACGTCAAGTGACCTCTAACTATTTTTATGCCATGTTCGAGATATCAATCTTCATCGCAATATGACTTAAATTTCGAAGCCTCCAGAATAGGCCCCTGAAGTACTAATCAGCCCGTTTGTATGCTGGTCGCGGGTTCGACTCCCGGCCTTATCGTCCGAGGTTTTAATGGCTGTAGAGGTAAAAATAGTGCAGTTTCAGTAGAACGGCGTATAGGAACTGAGTGCAGGTAAATGAATATTGTATGTGTAGACAAATTTACGGTGTTACAACTTGGTCAAGAATAAAAAAAAATGTTTAAGGAAAATTTCATTTTATTTTGTAAATGTTATATCTGCTAGAGTTTAATACTGTATTTATTTAATTGAAGATTTTTAGATATTTATTATTTTTTCTGTATCTAAATAAGTTTTAAATAATAAACAGTAAAGTAAAATAATAATACTTGTATAAAAAATAAACACTGTAAAAAAACCTAACCTACGAAGTAAGTATTTAATAATTATACTCGTGAATTCGAATCAGTTCTTGTTATTAGAATAAGCTAAAAAAAATACACATGACATAATATTTTATTTTAGTTGTGCCAACGGTATAACAACTGATCTCATGGCGGAGGCGGGAGTTGCAGCAGGATCCCTTCTGCATTTAACGTGGGTCTACCGAGCTTGGACTTACAAGATCAATTTAGTCTACAGAATGCAGGTTGATGACTAATGAAAAAAGTACAGTCCACTGCAAAAGCATATTTCAACTGGCAGACACTTAGGCCCGTATTAATAAACTAATCTCAACTCTAATAGTCGTCTCAAGATGTGTCAAAAATGACTGTGTTCTATGGTTTGACGTATACTTTGACGTATCTTGTGACCGGCCACTCAGCCAAGATGAGTTTATTAATACAGCCCTTTATTTGAGAACCACACTTTTTGCACATCATACACAAACGTGATATTATTATAATATACCTACTAACTTTTTTTTATTTTACTGACCGTGTATTAAACAAGTTACTGATCTCTTTCAAGTATACGAAAGTAATACAAATGTTACATAATCCTCTTATACAAACAGATTCCCCGGCAAATAACTACTAACTTAACGTTTGACTGCATTGTTGCCCCGCGTAACTCACGCGTTCTTAGTTCCCTGCTCCTTAGAAAAACGCCAAATAAATAACTACAATAATTCATCGTGTGTGACAACCCTACAGGAATAGGCCAGTGCTCCTTTGAATAAGTTTTGGGGATAGTGAAAGCGTCACGTCGGGATCAAGACGAAAGATGTAGCGGTTCAATTCGGTTCGGCATTCTTATCTCAATTAAAAATATATGTGATAGTGATTTTGTTTATTCCTTCCTGATCGACGTGAAATTTGGTAAAGGTATAATTTTCAGCCGAACAAAAGAGTGCTTTTTACCCGACTGGATGGTTAAATGTGTTTTAAGCACACAAGCCACCTGATGGTAAGTCGGAACTTAGACCAATAAATATTTTTATCCAGAAACCTACAATTTTAAAACTGGAATAGTACATTGTAGCCCAGGTACAGAAAGTAAGCAATAGATGGACGAGTTAGTTCGCGGGCCGAGCCGCAGGTGAGGACCGCGAAGATACGAGTCCATCTATTGCACTTTCTACCGAGGCAATACTATGTGCTTTTCACGCCTAATGTAAGGAAATAAAACAGGTTAGGACATAATACACAGTTTAATTAAAAGTAATATTGATATTAGCATTAGGACAGTTGCTGAATGACAAGGAAATGTTTTTTCCCGGAACATTTATATTAGTATTTTGTGTCATTTCGGCCGGTTGTACTTGTATCACTCATTTTTGTTGAATATCGTACAAATTTCCAATCAAAAGTTCAAAAGTTTAGCGTTTGTTTCCAATTAAAAGAACAGAAGTAATTTTCATTCCCGCCTTTTTAACTTTTTTAATTTTTACCTTATTTAAAGATGCAAAGGCGTTTTTCACGTACGCCTTAAAAACTTACATAAAAACACGTTTACAATCGCAAAAATACACTTTCACTGAGCGGATTTGACGTTTTAATTTTTTAATTAAACGTTCTAATGTCATATTTGTCAAACATTTTTTTATTTATTTCCGAACGAGTTACTAAGGTCATAAATAACCGACCAATAGCAGAGTAGAAAGTAAACTGGTCTAAAAACACTCCATTTTACTTTGCAACTCAACATTGTTGGACTGTTTTTGTGTTGTACTACTAAGAGCAACTTTCTATTCTGATTTCGATCCTTCTTTGGCCATATTTCCGAGCAGTGGCGTGAAAATGTATTGCCAATCCTGCGTACTAAAATAAACTGCTCTATGCTGTCTAATTTCACCAGTTGTCTTATTCCACACACCGGAACACAACAATGCGTTCGCTGTTTGGGGGTAGTTTGAAGGATGAGATGGTGGTAGCGACTCCGAAGAACGCCGCTCAAGGTCCTGCCACCGCTTTAAAAAGGATGTTAACGAAGGACATGTTACGATTAACGTACGAAGGTAGGTACTGAATCTCCTAAAAGTGCAATAATCTCCATTTCTCTCTCTCTCACACACAGGTACACACAAGCGCACAAACACACATACACACAAACACACTATTCTGTTTTTGAATAAGGTACTTTTTTGTTTTTCCCCTATATTTTCTTTAGCCTAGTTGGTAGTGACCCTGCCTACGAAGCTAGAGGTCCTGGGCTCAAATTCCGGTAATGGCAGATGATATTTGTGTGATGAGCGCAAATATTTGTTCCTGAGTCATGGATGTTTTTTATGTATTTAAGTTTTTTTCTCTATATAAGTATTTATATCGTTGTCTAGTACCCATAGTACAAGCCTAGAGCTTAGTTTGGGACTAGGTCAATTGGTGTGATATAATGATATTTATTTATTTACTTTAAAGTATACAAAAATTGTTGTCGTTAGCCGTTAACCTTGTCCGTACCATCTCCCCCCACGGAACAGGCTATGCCTAGTGTTAGGATTCAACCATAATTTGAATGTAATTTAAAAAAATATATATATTTGTATTTGTATTTGTACTTTAGCCTGAGGTCCCTTGTACTAAAAATAGTACACAATTTAAATTGTTTTTTTTTTACTTTTCCATTGACAAATTCGTATTGTGGGCCTAATTAATTCCCGGTTCCCGCCCTTCACTTGCTCCGCTCCAGGAATATGAGGTGTTTGTGTATCGAGCCCAAAGAGATCAGGTGATAAACGACGTCGGCGCGGGTGATTTGTGCGTCTGCGACGCTGGAGGAATCGACGGCATTCTCCGAATAATTATATGTAAAATATGTAGAAATATGGATGAAAATACATGAAAAAGGTTGAAATCTAAACGAGATAAAAGAACTTCTAAGAAAAGGAAACCGTTTTGTAATTTATCCAAAATCACAAAAAACACAAAAAACACAAAATCCGTCGAAATGTTGCCTTTGTTTGAACAGAAATTCCGACTGTGTTTCTTCTGTGGCTGTCATTTTCTTGTCGAAACCAACTAACGAGTAGTATTTCAGTGGATTTACGTTAACAACAGAGAATACACGCTACAGTTCGTACCCACTTTTTCTTTCATTGTCATAAGGCTTACAAAATTAAATATTAATTTCATTTAAATTACGGAAACTAATTTAGAATCAACGTCTTTTACAAGATTTTTGGGTGTGATTCTCTCAAAAACGGCGGTCGGACAAACGAAGGTGTGAAGGTCGCAGCGGCGAGTTTAAGTAGTCCCGTCAGAGCGCACAAACCACTCTTTTTTTTGTTGATCGAACGTAATGCTGCCTAATTGAGAATCCACGCGTTAAAATGTGTTTTGTTCGCTCTGCGGGGCCTACTTAACCTCGCCGCTGCGATATTCTCTCATTCGTTTGACCGACTGCGTTTTTAAGAGAATCAAGCCCCTTAATTCTAAGTAAAATGCTTGTGTTAGAATGCATCAATATAAATATTAAGTAATATAATAGTAACCGTAATTATTGACTCTTTTTATGAACATGTATGAACATGTAACTCAAGCCCAATTTATTAATAATCATGTAAAAGCTTCTAGCCAAATTGAATTAAAATTACAAGCTAAATCGAACAAACAGTTGCTATAGCAACGGTTTCAATTTATAAACAATCACCCCCCTGAACCCGACCCTGTAACCACCCAATTACCATTAAATGCAATAAGCGAAGGTCGAGTGATGGAATTCGTTCACCGTCAAACAGTAGTGGTTATGAAGGCTTTGATCTCACGCCGGTAATTACCCTCCCGCATTTGCATAACGCGATAATGGCTCGAAACAGTTTGGGTCCTTGCCGAGGTAATATTCAATATTTTGGAGACGTACAGTCAATCAATTTGATTCCTAGGCCACTATGGACTTTGTCAACGTGACGTTGTAAACCAAATCATAGGGAGTCTCTTACGTTTTGGTTGACAACGTCACTTTAACATAGTCCAAAGTGGCCTAGAAATCAAATTGGTTGACTGTACTTATGGCTGTAGCGGGTTTTATAAATATAAAGATTTAAAAAAAAAAAAAAACATTAATATATACCAGCATTCACAAGGAGACCACTTGACTGCGCAGATAAAAGTCAACAGTCAGTCTCATAGTAATAAATAACAACGCTGAAACATTATTTAAGTAAGATACGTAAATACAGAGAGATAGAGTTTTTAGGGTATGTACCTAAAACCTTATAATATCTCTCATGCTTAGGTTTCATTTTCACCGTGCACTAAATCTTACTACTATTTTAAATGCAATTGTTTAGATGTTGGTTACTCTATCACGCCAGAATATCTCAAAGAATCTAGAAAAAATTGGCTCCGAGATAGATTATAATCTGGCATATAGGCTACCTTTAATCCCGAAATAAATCACTGTCCCCGCCGGCAGTTTTTATTAAACAACCTGTTTTTTGTCTTATTTTACCTATTTAATTTATTATTTATTTATTTGTATAAGAAACATACCGTTATGTTTTAGTATAACAATTCAAAATTACAACTTAACTAAACCTGGAGTTTCCTTAATTATAATTAAACTTTACCAAATAAAGAGCTCGTAACAAAACAGTCAGAAGTAACTAGGAATAATTGCAACGCTCAATCTAACAACAACAACGACGCAGGTACGCTAAAAACAAGCAGCATTTAACACTGAAATCAAAGCTATAAGTCTAACATTTTGTCCAATACCTGTTTTTTATAACTTCGTTACGCATAACATTGGCATATTTAGTCCGGCATACGCTGGGATAGAATGTAGGTTTTCAACGGGTAGAGGTACGATTAAGTCTAAAGTAATTTTTTTTTAATGTTTGGTATTGGGTAATAAAAAATAATTAAAACAATATTACTCTAATTCTTTGATAATCATGTAAAAAGAAGTCAGCACAATAACTTTTTTATATTACACTTATTGTTCTTCTTTCGCCGGACATGTTTACCTGAGGAACGAACATTAGCTCTTGCAGCAAGTGCTCTAATAATAGTTTCAGTTTGTTGACTAGCCCGCCCGGGTGGTCCGCTCGTGTTTTCAAAAGGCGCCGCTCGTTCGTAGTAGCAACCTACGTTTATTTGATGTTACAGACATGTTCGCTTAACGTCTGTTACACGTTATGTAACAAATTCTGTTTAAATTAAAACGTAAGCTAAACTATGCTTAAAGTTGAAGTTCAAACAGAGATCTATCCAATAAAATAATACAATATAGATCAATACACTTTATACAAAAAACAAACAAAGTATAAATAATTATACACATAGGTACTTGGTTAGTTTTTATTCATAAATAAATTTCATATATTACCGTTTTTAGAACAAAAAATATCCATCGTTCTAAGGAATTCCGCGGTTATAACATACCTAATATTTTGTAAAAAGAAGCGTTAATGACAACTCCGCCGGTAGAAAAATTTGTGCGTGCGGTATCTGGAAGAAATCCCTTAAAGGGATAAGATAATATTTGTACTTGTATTTTTATTTTATTGCCTGTGTTTTGTATTTCTTGTTTTACATACAAACATACAATAAACAGGCAATAATTTGTGCGTGCGGTATCTGGAAGAAATCCCTTAAAGGGATAAGATAATATTTGTACTTGTATTTTTATTTTATTGCCTGTGTTTTGTATTTCTTGTTTTACATACAAACATACAATAAACAGGCAATAATTTGTGCGTGCGGTATCTGGAAGAAATCCCTTAAAGGGATAAGATAATATTTGTACTTGTATTTTTATTTTATTGCCTTTGATTTGTATTTCTTGTTTTATTCTTGTACAATAAAGAGTACACAATACAGTACAAATACACTTTATTGAATACCATACAAAGAAATAACAAAGAAAAGACAAATAAAGGAATGACAATTATACAATTTGAACACATTAATTTGAATAATTTACTAAAACAATTGAAAACAACATGAGATGGGCGCTGATTTTGAAAGGGCCTTACGAGTACTCGAATTAACTCACGATACGCCCTTTAAATATAATGACGCGTCGGCAATTTGATAGTCAAAGTAAATTTAACCCCCATCTTAAGAAATAAGATCACTAATACATACGCGGGTTCTTTGAGACATACGCCCCTTTTTCTAAAGCAGGGCAGTGTTAGTGGCGGTAAAGTCAATCTTTCAGGCGTAAAACCGTTAACCTATGTTTGTGGAATTTATGACGAAGAGAAACAATGGAACACATTATTATTTGAATGTTATGTAATGCCGTCTCTGGAGTAAGGGGTCTCTATTGACTGCCATAATTATTTTTAGTCATAATGTGTTTTAAGTCATAATTTTCATAAGTCATAATGCATAATTCGCAGGACACAGTGATTTTTTCAGGATTTTTATAAATCTAACCTTATTTAACTAATCTACACGATAAACGTTTATTAGTTAAAAACTGTACTCGTAACTTCAGCCTGAAATAAGTTATGGCAAAAAAAGTATGACTAACGATAAGTATGGCAGTCAAAGGGATCCGCCTATGGATGAGCCTAACAACGTTTAGTATATCAACCTAAGATGCAAACTGAATCACTAAAGAACTTGATCCTGTTATTATCAGCTTTAGTCGATGTAACTAATATCATAACCATTGTATTAATTTTATGTCAACTAAGAGAAAATGTCTCTTGGTTGGCTCACATTTTTTAGTATATCATATAATAATATGTCGCAGATAATTATTTTCTAACAAATTAAGTGTTAATTTGATAACATAGTTGCTGATTTGACCTGTCTTTTAAAATAATAAAGTGAACACCGTGGCGCTAGTGTAGCACCTCGTGGACGGAGTCGGTGAGTCGTTTTCCGGTTGGAATGGGTGGGAAACCCACCTTATAAATATGGGAGCCTCGTAGCATCCGGACATTTTTGATCTGAATTTCAAAGGGCAACCACCATCGAATCTGTCGGTTCACTGCCATTTTGTATTTAGTACCTAAGTAACGTCAATTGGGATTGACCAAAAAAAATAACTCACGGTTTATACTTTCTCATTCGAAAGAATAGAAAATTTTAAGACACCAATTTCATTAATTTGTATTTGACCCAATAGTTTTGTTTTAATATTTTTATTTATTTAGCTGACATTTTATAGATGACATGATTATTATAAATTTGGGATGGCATTTTCTAGTAAATTACAACAGTTAAATGATATCCAATGAACAAAAGTGATTGTAATAGTGAATTAAAATATACTATTTCAACCTGTTTTTGCCTAACCCGTAAGATACACCTAGGAGGGCTTCAAGCCGAAAACGAAAGTCAAACAAAGTTTAAATATACTTTTGTCGAAATATCCAAAATAGATAAATATTTCAAAAAGTTAATAATGCAGAACGGCTTTAAAACCCTATTCCTCGAAATGGTGTTCGAATTAGAGTAATTGTAAAAATATGAACAATCCCAATTAAGTAAATCCTACATAAAACGTTATTCTGTTGCTTTCCTTGTCGCCTGAGTACCCAGCCCTTCAGCCATGTTAGAACCCTCATCCAAAGATGCAGAAGCCAGTGTTCCGGACACTCAGCCGGTGTCTGCCTCGATATATATATTTTTAGATTCAAGTCGTTAACTTGCGTAGAATGCATCCTTTGTCTACAGACAGATAAATATTTTCTAAAATAGTGGCAACGGTAACCTTTTGTCCGCGTAACGGCGGGAGAGAATGTATGCGTATACGGAATAGGGGGTGAATTCATGAAACTTCTGAATAGAGGTGCAATGCAACGAGGATAAATACGACGAACTTTTTATGCATTCGTGTTACTATGTTCGAGGAGCAACATTCACTGGAATGGTTTCGATTATTTCTTTCTCAGGTTTTTCGGGTTACATTTTGACATTGATGCTATGTAATGTAATTTTAGAAAACAACTTTAAGTAAATCAATACTCATACTCATATTCATACTCATTTATTAATATTTTTCGATAAAAATACATGTCAAAGGTAACATTAATTTGTAGATTAATTAGATGTAGGTATATAATAGAAATATTTATCAATTTACATTTCAATTTAAATTACAATATCTTTATTGGTAGTTATTCATTAGTTTAAATTACAATACATTATGAATTATAGTAGTCTTCAAGTGAATAAAATGCTTGTGTAGTAAGCCATTTTTTCAATTTGTTATAAAATAAAACATTGCAGTCGGTATTTTTTATTTCGTCGGGTAGTTTATTATAGATATTAGGCCCAGCAATAATTATTGTTTTAGTAGACTTAGCCAGTCTGCAACTCGTTGTGGTCAGTATGTTTTTATTTTTAATCAATAATTTATTTTTAATATCAGAGGATATTCTCATACACATTTGACAATTTAAGGGTTAACTGAAAGATAAAATTTATTGTCATGTTCAAACTGCCATAATATGAATTATCACAGTGATTAAAGTGACAAGGTAGTAAAGTGTACAAGTATTTAGTGAACAAGTGTATGTTATATGTGTGTGTGTGTTCGACTGTACGGTAGGCCATATACACAGGTAAGTGTGCAGCTAGCATTTTAACGTTTTTTTTTTTTTTTTTTTTTATGTCATAGAGAAGACAAACGAGCACACAGGCCACCTGATGGTAAGTGGAAACTGTGACCCATAGACATTCGCATTCACAGGACTGCGATGCAATCCTAAGACTGCAAATGCGTTGCCAACCCTGAGGACTAAGATGGAATGCCTCTATGCCTCTGTTTAAACTGTGCCCTAATCTGTCAAAGGCGTCAAAGCGAACCGGCACTAAAATGTGCAGCCAATTACTCGTATAATATGACTTCCTCAACCTTGTATCTGATCGAATAGTTAGATAGAAAAAACACTCATGTTCCCTAAAGAGGAAATACTTTTTTACTATATAACTTTTCGATCAGATACGAGGTTCAGAAAGTAAAGAGACGATATATAAATATTTATTTAAATACATAGCAAACATCCAATACTCAGGAAATACACGAGCTTATCGCACACATTTTTGCCCATACCGAAATTTAACCCGGACCGCTCGCTTCGTAGGCAAGGACTTCCAACTTAGCTAACCAAGTTAGGCTATAGCGACGCTGAACTGAATTCGATATTTCTGCCATCATATCAAAAAAGGTGGCTAACTGCATATAATAGTATAAGCATTTTAAATTTAATTTGGTTAGCTATAGAGTATATATTGCTTCAACTATAACATCTACTTCATTAGTACGACGGTAGAGCAACGGACTCACGCGTGGGTATAAATTTGCTTCATATCAAAATGTATATACCCTTACAGCGTATATATTTTTCGAATGTATGTATGTAAATACATACGACAACGTCAGAGGAAGAGTTATGTGTTTCCTGATTTTGTATGTGTATGTATGTATGTATGTTATTTATATCTATTACTGTAGCAGTTTCTGCAGGCTTAACGGTTTGATGAGTTTTCACATAATTTTACTCGTACTTATAGATTCATATTGTTTGAAGGAGTGACTCAGGCCATATTTTTATAATAATCTAATGAGACGGGGTAGTTATTTCATAGTTCAAAACATATATTACAGAGATCACAACGGGTTACTCACGTAAATAATGTCATGACATCATTACGACTTCGGTCGAGTTTTAAACATGTTGAACGTTTTTCAACTTTTTCTTTTCTCTTTAATGTTATGTCTGAGGTTCACGGAAGTTTGATGTTTAAAGAATATATTATTTAGACGACCATATCAATACGCAGTTAAAAAAAAATTACCATCCCCCCCTGATATCTCCAAAGTTTATGGAGCTTGGAAAAACTGTTAAAAACTAAAAAGCTGTTAACCATTTCGGCTGCCCTAGCAAAAAACCGAGTAACTACAATAAATCAAATTTTACAGAAGAACGATAAAACTAAAAAGTCGTTTTTTAAAAGAACTGTAATGAGAAAATGTTAGTTTTTGATACTTAATAAGACACGCATTGTAGTATCTTTTAATTGATTGCATTTATATTACAAAAAACGTTGAACTTTTAGTTTAAAATGACTTTGTGTTTAAGCAAGTATCAAATAAAATATGTTCCCTCCGAGTTTTCAAACGAAAAACAAAGTAAATCAATATAATTTGTTTATTCAACCAATTTTTTGTATATAATTAGAAGGAATGCAATGAAAAAGTAAAGTAAATCATATTTAATTTATATAATTATCAAAGTTACAGCGATGCTATTCTATAGAATCCACGGGGTCTTGAGTAACTAGATCTCTTGAATTGTCTTCTTCTTTTAAATTTATCCAAAATTGCTTCCGATTTTCAGGCATATGCTACTTTATACAGTGGAATATGATAGTGTAAAAATCTTGACATTTTTAATAAAATGATGTTGAAATCACTAAATGTACTCACTTGTTTGTCAAATCAGCTGATATTGACGTACTTTGAAAAAAAATGATTCATTTCTTCTGTTTCTAACAAGAAATCATCTATCAAGGATAATTCTGAATTTCTATAACAAAATAACATAGGTATATTAACTAAATTGTTATTCAATTTTGAACTATAAATAAATAGATCTTTTAAATAAAAAAATAAATACCTTTTGCTAAATTAACAAGCATCCGGCCACGAGAATTATTCATCTTGAAAAGCACTTACAAAATAGTCACTTTAATCAACTTAAATTACTTTGTAATAAATGAATTATAACGTAATTTATCAATTATGATAGTTATGATGCAGTCGCATTGCTCCCGTGTTCATCTAAGTATAATTAAAAGGTGGGTGGTTGAACAAATAAAATGAAGTATGCTAATTCAACTGCAGAATTACCCACAACGCAAATCAAAAACAAATCAAGTTTAGTTCTCAAACCATAAACAAAGTAAGTAGCCATTAATTACTTTGTTTTTGTGTTGAAATCACAGTTTGATTTGTTTTTGAGTTATAATCCCGAAATCTTAAGTGTACTTACTTGATTTTAATGAAAAATAATTCGCGATCCATGTAAAATTAAGAGTTTTTGTTAATATAGGTCTGTGCAGAATCAAAAAGTAAATAATATTATGCAAAAAAACGATTTCAGAAAAAAATGTAGTTACTCTGTTTTTTGCTAGGGCAGCCGATTTGGCAAATCAAAATGGACCTTACTGCATGGAAAGTAAAGTATACCAAAATGAGTATTTCTTTTAACTTTTCCAACCATTAGTATCTTAAAAACGGAGCCGTCGATGTGCGAGTCCGAGCCACACCTTGACTGTTTTTTTCTATGCTATTAAATTGGGACGAATAATATCTTAGAATGCTGCTTATCTATGTAGTTACCGCTTATCCATTCAACTGTCTAATCCATCCAGCGTGTTGAGGTCAATAACATGATGACATTAAGTTTCCGGTTTGTGTCAGAAGATAATAGTAATACAATCTTGTAATCAAATCAAGCCATCCAATATCCAGTGAATCGATTTAGTTGACTCGAGCAATTTAGATGACAATGCAATAATCTGATGACCGGGACGTGGTCACGTTGGAAGGAAATAGATGTCAAATTAGTCGGTAGTAATGGCAAATGTATCATGTTAAGGCTTACTTTTCACATGCAAAAAAGGTTCATAGCTATGCACAATTTATAGTTGACCATATACCTACATTTAAGGTTCACTAATGTTTTACCAAGTCATCATTTTGATAAACTATAATCATTTCACAAACTTTCATTTATCAAACCCGCCGAATTATTTTACAATTTCATGTGGTCCAAAGTCTAACCTAACCTTACTTACTAAATAACCCTATGTAACTTTTGTAATATTTAATGGTTTAAGCACAAACACGTTTTTGGAAAATGAAAGTTTTTAAAATGATGATTTGACCTACATAATTATGTGGAATAGACAACGCTTGACGTTATCGTCCGGCTATACATTTTCGATAGCGATAAAACATTCGCAGAATGCATTTGTCCAGGCCCACTGTACGGCCAGTTATGACGTTACCAAAAATTAAAGCGCTTGTCATGTTTTAATTTCTGGCGCTATTTTTGCGCATGTCATGTTTTAATTTCTGGCGCTATTTTTCTTTGCCATACGTAACTGCTATAGCCTTAATATAGATGTCTCAAGACAACTATTTTAGTGACTCACATCATACTTATTATAACGTCGAGGTTTTAGCTATTGACCTCGTTAGAAAACTTAAGGTCACTTGTTTATGTTTTGATCGTAAATCTTTCTGGAGATCAAATCAAAAATGAGGAGATTTCCAAAACCACCATAAGAGACAAAGGCTTTAGCATTCCTCTCGCTGGTGTTTCTAGTCTAAAAGTTGACGTGTTGACTCGTTTGCCTCCGTTATCACAAAACTTTTTTTAAATTACACATGGTCCTGAGAACATATTATACCACGACGTAATCCGTGTACTCGTTTCCCTTCTCCGTGCCATACAAACGATCAATCGGGCAGACCAGTACCCTTACCACGAGTTACAAATTGTACTCTATAAGAATACTTGCGAGGTGTGTGAGGGACAGAACTTCGACTCGCTAGCGAGTAGGTAGGTTAATTATAACTCATGGTGAGGGTACAGCAGACCTATTGCCTAACGTACTTGCAATCGCGATCGTTTTCGTTTTCATACTTGTTATTAACACTGGCAGTCTGCATAGAACCTGACTGTATATAGAAGTTCATGACTTGAGAAAAGTTTACGAAGCATCACTGAGTTTTGCGTTTATTTTAATTTTCATTTGTTTTGAAGACAATTGCGATTGCGAGTGCGTTAGGCCTGCTGGTCTCTGATAGCTTTGGCATACTAAGATCCTGATACAGACAACCAACAAGATGCGTGGACAATCTGGCAAATTACGGAAATCAATTAGATGAGGTATGCACGAACGTTCCTTCTGGTGATCTTTAAAGACTTAATAGTACCTTTCAAATACCAAGTTGAAGTACCCAAGAGGGATTAAAAAGATTGTAAAGAGATTGAAAGAGACATCAGAAATGAGGAGATCCAGTTCGCGAGGTAACTGAAATAATGATCTAACTGAGAACATTTGTAATAAATATGATAGTTGACAGTACCGAAGAGTTTTTGAATAGCGCCAGTATACAACTTACAAGTTGCGTTGTCAATCTGGCAGAAACCCACGGGTATGGATGCAAGACGCAAGACCGTTTTGTGGCGATCTTTGCAGATGGTTTATCTTCAGCCAGTAGTTATTCAACCATTATGATGAAGTTATTATATTCCTGAGCCATCCGAAGGACTTCGGACAATAGTGACGTCACGCCGTAAACCGTAAATCAGTGCGCACGCGATGTTTCAATTACTGGCGCTATTTTTCACCGCTATCATTGCACTGTGATTAATGGCGTCGGTATCGAGCGACTCGAGGACAGTCGGGGGGGCAAGTGTTGAGATTATTTTTATTAGGACTTTATACATACATTAAATCACGCCTGTTTCCCAGCGGGGTAGGCAGATACCACTTATTTCCACTTGCTACGATCTTGACAAGTTTCTTTCGCTTCTTCCACATTCATACATCGAGTGATGCACGCACGTCGGTAATAAGGACTTTATTAAGACTTGAGACTGAATTGCTGGTAATAAATGGTTAGTCCTTAGGACCTAAGGTTGTGAACGTCAAAAAAAGCCAATCTGACAGAGTTTCTTACAGGTTTTTCTCTAATCGATCGCGATTGAACCTGCAGTAAATTTAGGCTACGTCGCTACTATGACGTTTCAAAAGAGTTTACTATGTAAACTACTTTAATAAATATATTCTGATTCCGATTCTGATTCTAGGACAGCACCTTGTTTGAAATAGTAAGCAAATCGTAACGTTTTCTGGGGTTCAATTTGGCAACTAACTTTATGCCGATGTTTTTTTTTTTAATAAAACTAGTATCAGGTTTATTTTTATGATCAATGGCCAAAACTTTATGCTTTTTCCTATAATGTGTATGTTAAGCTCGACGGCGAGGGTTAAGTAGAATTGGAATCAAAATAATGCGCAAAGCCAAGTCAGCGCAGCATGCGTATCGCAACAGCAGCGGAAGGTTTTTAAACCAAATCGCGTGGGCACATCACGTGACTTTCCGTATCACGTCATCTAGCAGTGACGCGATTGGTTTAAAAACGCTAGCTAGCATAGTGCATCTTGTCTTGGCCCTCTGGTGAGTGACACACTAAAGAGGGTAATGTGTTTTGGGGTGTATTGTATGTACGTCATGTGTCAGTGCCATTTCCAATTTTGAAACGAATGAAAATAAACTTTATAGTTGTTGAAATAAGGTAAAATTTAATTGCCTCAGGGTCGAGGTAAATATTAAAAACTTGCTAAACTTTCATGTTGCTGCAACGCTAGTACCAACTATATTTTTAAAGCTTGCTTTTTTAACATTTGTATTTTAACAAAAGACAATGTTTTCGTTTGTTACCATAGAAACACATAGAGTAGGTATAGAAGGCTTCGACGGCAGTATACTGTTGAGTACATTTAGTAGGTACCTATTTTATATATTACACTCTGAGCTTAATTATTTACTTCCCACACCACATGGACAGTGCTAACACAAAGCAACATTCGACCTAAAATAAATATTCGTTCAAAGCACTTGTCATTACGGCAGTACACGCGTATTGGAGGTGCTGCGGCCTATTTACCTACAAGCGCTTTTGTGCGCCACGGTACACAATTAAAGGTACATTCATTATCATTTGTTCCGTGAAATGAAGAGCTTGGGTCGGAGTGAGTTTGAGTATAGAATTTAGATATAAAGACGTTTTTGAGGAAGCTTTTGTGGTCGTGAAATAACGAGTAATATTTAGGACTAAATTATGAATTCAATGTTCGTTTAATAGAATTAGGTTTTTAGGTATATTACGTAATTTTAGGCTTAAGGCTAACTATTTAAACTAACTAATAGTTAAAATGTTTCAAAATTTTGATTCCTTTTTCGAGTTTTAACAATTATTTGAGTTAACTAGTGATCAAACAACGGGCCCTTATGGTTTTGACCAGGTAAACAGTGATATAAGTATTTTATAAATGATGCAGTTTTTATTAGGAAATGTTGTGGTTTATTACAAATTCAATATCGCGTATGAACTTACGACTTATCTTATCTTATCTTGTCTTATCTTACAGATAGGCCCTTTCGGATACACTTCGACCCTTTAGGATCTTTTGTGCAAGTACCCTCTTACTCACTTAGCTGTTCCAATATGCAGGTTTCCTTACGATATTTTTCCTTCACCGTAAGAGCATCGGGTAATGCTCATGTAAGAAAAACTCATTGGTACATGGTGACCGCGGGGGTTCAAACTTGGCACCTTACGATTACGAGTCGACCCCCAAAGCCACTAGGCTACCGACGCTCTTTAAGTAAACATATCAGATCTTGTCTTCGTAATTCCTGTTATTCCTAAACAAAGTATCCTTATTACTGATCCCCACACTCAAAGGCACCCGAGCCAAGTTTATTAAACATCTTAGTTGCAACAAAAACACGTGAAAGCTATTCCTGACAAAGGCGCTCTTTGATCATTTCTGACGATTTGATTACTTACAGGAAACGATATTAACATAAGAACAAATATTAACGAGAACAGCGTGTGTGGCGTAAAAAACATCTGAGAATAATTCATTTTACGAAATGTTATATTTAATCATATTGCTTTATAGGGTCGTGGAACCAGTAATGAGCAAGGACCAATGATGGACAGTTGATTTTTGTTTTACACAAGATAAGGGTTATTCATTTGTTTTGCAACTATCAATTCAGGACCGTATGAAATTTGAATTATGAGTAAATTGTCCATTACTGGTACGGGTCAGCTAAAACTGTCCAATGATGGACAGTTTTATGTGACAGGGCCGTCATCCCAAATTTACAATCACAATTAAATTGTATATTTAAATTCCGGCGAAAAAGTGGTAAAATAAAATCTTAATAACAAATCTTTTTTCGTGTCTCTCCAATACACGTAGATAAAGCAGAGGTATTTTTTCACATCACGACATCGAGGGAGGTATAATTGGATAACTCTTAAAAATAATCTTGTATTTACATTTTATGGTCAACTTTTGTTTAAGAGATATTGAACTCGCTATGTAAATTGTTTTTGGAGTTTCGTGTGAAACACTTGATGTTAAGTGGAGACTACAATCTTAAAACTGTAATCCTAAGACCGCAAATGCGTTGCCAACGGCAGATGGAATGCCTCTATGCTAGTAATATCATCAGTTGTGTTGTCCCCACACTGGAACACAACGATGCAAATACTACTGTTTGGCGGTAGTTTAAATGATAACATAGGTATAAGCGATTCGTATCTTGTAGGTACAAGGTCCTATAACCACTATTGGCTACTAAGTTAATTTGTTTTAATGGCTTTTGACATAAGAACTTTGAAAAAAATACGTATGCAGTTCTACTTTACTTACTTTTAATAACAACTAAATTTATATGAAGGTCTGCTTACGTTATCTTAAAATCTCTATAAATAAAAATCAATTGCCGCATGTGTGTTACATCACCAAGTGAGGACGGCTCTGCCGATTTGGCTCATATTGACAAGGGATCTATATTGTTTCCGTTTATTTTGGTTTTTATGTGTATTTATTGTGTTTTTGGAGTGCCCAACAAGGCCATTTATATTTGACATTTCACTATAGTCACTTTTTTAATTCCATTGAAACTATAATTCGACTAAAAAAGTTATTCGAAAGGTGTTCCAACTCTATTTCGTAGGTCGTTAAAATATAAAAATTATAAATAAATGTCTTGGTGATATCTATTGCTTGGATTTAATGTATATTTTAACACTTGCTTCTGCCCGCGACTCCGTCTGCGTGAAACTCGTTTATATCGTATCTCCATACAAATTTTATCCCCCATTTCACCGCCTTAGGGGATGAATTTCGGGAAAAAAAACTATCCTTTGTCCTTTCCCAGGATTCAAACTATCGTTGCACCAAATTTCACCTAAATCAGTTCAGCGGTTTAAGCGTGAAGAGGTAACAGACAGACAGACAGACACACTTTCGCATTTATAATATTAGTATGGATTACTTTCAAACTGTAAAATGGTTTCGTTAAATATTTTACTGAAACTACACAAAAAGGGTCAACGTTTCTGTTAGTGTTGTTTATAATGTTTATTTTAACTGAGTAAAATAAACTTTCAAGAAATTATGTTGATACACGTCGTAGGTTGAAACAAGACTCCTTTGTTCTAGATTGTTTGTGAAGCATAAACATTCCGGCTTGCTTGATGAGATTCCAGGGGTGTGATTCTGTAAATAAGCAAAGGTGAACGAATGCACGAGTGATACCAAGCGGCGAGATTAAGTAGTCCCGTGCGAACAAAATACATTGTAGCGCGTGCATTTTCAATTAAGCAGCCTTATACGTTCGACCTATCGTGCTGCTAAATTGAAAATGCACGCGCTACAATGTGTTTTGTTCGCACTGACGGGACTACTTAATCTCGCCGCTTGGTATCACTCGTGCATTCGTTCACCTTTGCTTATTTACAGAATCACACCCCAGGCTTCTTGGATGGACTGAAAGTAAAACGAGTCGGCGTATAGCTTATTATGACGAATATCATATTAAAAGGCGTTTGGGTAAAAGGGTTGTCATTTGTAAAAGTCATACATTTTCAAGGTGAGCGGCCATTAGTAAAAGTGGTAAATTATGATAGAATAATTCAAAATAAACATGTTTGTGTTGTGTAATGTAATACTCTTAAGTGCATCGGAGCCGAGATATTTAATATTTTTACCTAGTCGTTACTTCTAATACCAAAATCTGAACACTTAAATCTTAAATATCTCCGTGTGTATTTCAAGGTCCTCTAAATAAATACTATATGTAAAAATGACCCGCGGCCGCTGAAAAAATAAATGACAATATTCGTCAAACAAATTTACCCAATGCCCTTTGTTTTCTTATCAAATACGAGGGCTGCCTTTTAAGTTCTGTCGTTTGCAAGCCTTCCGTGATTGCATAAAAAAGAACTAGTGTCATCTTAAAATATTTGAAATTAGAATTCGAAAACAAAAGAATGACTCGAAATCGGCCCAACCGTTTTAGTACAGCGCTCGTTCAAAGTTGACAAGTCAGTTGTGAAAATGGAAATTTCGAAGGAAAATTTACGTGCGATATTTTTTTACAACTTCAAAAGGGGCTTAACGCGACTTCAGTGCTTCGAAGAGTTGACTACGGTTTTCAATGATAAAGCACCATGCCTCCGGACTGTGGAACGCTGGTATTTAGAATTTCAACGTTGTTGCTCTAGTCTTGGTGATAGACATCGTGAAGGTCGACCAAAAATAGCCGTAACCCAGGAGAACATTGATGCTGTACGGCAACTGATCGTCGAAGATCGCCATGCGACATACCGTGAGATAGAAGCTTCCTTAAGTATTTCAGGGACCAGTGTTCACAGTATTTTGCATGATCACTTAGGCGTAAAAAAGTTGATCTCTCGCTGGATACCACATTTACTCAGTGAAGACCAAAAAACGGCTCGCGTTCGATGGTGTCGCAAAACTCTGCGGCAATTCAACCGAGGAAACTCGAAACATGTTTACGACATTATCAGTGGTGACGAATCTTGGATATATGCCTACGAACCCGATTCTAAACAGCAGTCGACTGTTTGGGTGTTCCAAGATGAGCCAAAACCGACCAAAGTAATACGCTCACGGAGCATTTCGAAAAAAATAGTCGCCACGTTTGTGGCGAAAAGTGGCCACGTGGCCAACATCGTGCTCGAGGATCGTAAAACGGTTAATGCTGACTGGTATACCACTGTCTGTTTACCAGAAGTCATCGGCGAGTTTCGAAAAAATAACCCAAGACGTCGTATAAGACTGCATCACGATAATGCGAGCTCGCACACCGCCCGGCAAACAATTGCGTTTTTAAAAGAGCAAAACGTCGAAATTCTGGAACACCCGCCGCACAGTCCAGACTTAAGCCCTAACGATTTTTTTACTTTTCCAAAAATCAAGCAACGACTTCGTGGTCAACGGTACCAGACGCCTGAAGAAGCCGTTGAGGCATACAAAACGGCCATTTTGGAGACCCCGACTTCGGACTGGAATAAGTGTTTCGAAAACTGGTTCGATCGAATGAAAAAGTGTATTACATATCACGGTGATTACTTTGAAAAACAATAAATACCATTTAACACTTAAATTGTCTTTAGTTTTTCCAAACGACACAACTTAAAAGGCAGCCCTCGTACTAGCTATTGCACGCTACTCCATCCGCGCAGAAAAAAAAACATAGCCTGTGTTCATCAAGAATAATGTAAGATTCTAATGGTAAAAGAATTATTCAAATCGGTCCAGTAGTTTTGGAGCCTATTCAATTCAAACAAACAAACAAACAATCAAATCTTTCCTCTTTACAATTATATTAGTGTAGATTTCTTACTAAACCTAATCTTATTTTTGAAACTGTTTATCGCACGCTATTTAAGTGTACTTAATATTTTCAAAAATATAGTATTTTTGCGTTGTCTTAGTAATAACACCAACTTATTATACACCGTTAAATACTTACAAGCCGATTTAATAAATGATTAATCTGGATTTTCTGTATTGAATAACAGGAATGAAGAGCTAAAATCTCGTAAAGAGATAGCTACTTAGTGTGCTCTTAACATAAGCTACTTTAACTCACAGGCACCAGTTCAAAGAAAAAGTATTTAATTATTTTTACGCCGGTGGATTCCAGGACAGGAAGGTTTTCCCGGAAATCAAGCCGCGGACGAGCTGGTGAGGGCAGGGTCCAAGGACGCATACGTCGGACCTGAACCATTTATGGCACCTTTACCGGGCACCATAAAAGCAGCCAATAACAATAACGCCTTAGAAAACTACGGTAGGCTTAGGGCATGCAAAGCTTTTCATAGAAAAAGTTGACCAAAGCTGGACCAAAAAACTTTGGAAACAGCAGAAGCCAACTTCGATTCACTATCGGAGTGTTTACAGGGCACTTTGGGGTGAAACATCTCCTAGCAATGATGGGCCTTAATGACAACACAGATTTTAGAATGTGCGGCGAGGAGGTAGAAACAATGAAACACTTATTGTGTGAATGTGACGCCCTCGCCGGAGTAAGAATGAAGATCCTCGGTTGTGGCTACCCAGAACCGAACAATTTCAAGGCACTGCCATTGCACTCCACTATCCGCTATCTTGAAGGGGTGGAGACCGCATTGGATTTAGCGCTAAAAGAGAGGTTATTATATAAAAGATCCCATAGGGTCGGAGTGCACCGTAAGGACCCCAGCAATAAGATAAGATTGTCTTACGCCCCGGTAGAATCGCGAGAGATTCCAATAAGTAAAACTCCTGGTAATGCCATGGAATAAAACAGGAACTGATAACGCAATGTTATGATCATGAGTGCGTATGAATCTGAGTGACTCGACGCGATTGCCTTCGTCTCGATTATTCAAATGTGTTCCCATATAATTGACGCGATGTTTATGTGTATAATGTAAATATACCACGCTAGGGATTCCATTACATGATCAAATCAGAAACTGCGTAGTACGACAAGAATACGACGCAACTGTTTATCATCATCCTGTATTTCTTTTTACGGGAAAAATGTTTTGACCGGAGAAAACAATGTTGCGAATACTTACGAGAAATAAAAGATGTTATTCCTCCAGTTTTAGTATAAAGGTTAGATCTGATAAGAATATTATCTAAACATGTTTTCTTTTAAATAATATTATCATTCGGTACAAAGATAAAACAACGACATTTTATGTGTTTGATAAGACGAAATAAGGATTGGTTGTTTGTTAACAACATAATCTATAGCCTACTTACTCCACTTACTCTAAATGTATGCTTTGTACAGATACAAAGGGTGTTTTAACATTCGTTTCTTAATATTAATTTCCATTTTTATGACATGAAAATTCTCTTAGTTCTATCTTAATTCTATTATTCTGCCACATTCATTCATACCAATGTACACGTCTTGCGTTCCAGACGTAATATCATTTGGAATGCGTATTTCGCTTTGTAAATTGTCACTGCGCTCTTGAATGTTAGTTGAATGTGTGTAACTGTAGTAAAGTTATTGCTACAAACAATAGGATTCCAGTTATAGGTTATTAGACCCAGTCAAATTGCTTTTGTGCACGCGGTCCCTAGGCGCGTGTTTAAGTTAATACGTACATCATAGCAACATGCTACAACAGTCTTGATCGCGTCTCAAGGGACACCCTGTATCTAGACTTGATAACATATTTGAAATTATACAGGCTGATGTTTCTTTAAAAATAAATAAATAAAATAAATTATATACTTAGCTCTAGCTGAGTACTATTAGAAATAGACAACGATATAAATACTCATATAGAGAAATTAAAACTTAAGTACCTACATACAAAACATCCATGACTCAGGAACAATAAATATTCGCGCTTATTACACAAATATCTGCCCTCCCCGGGATTTGAACCTATGCGTCTGGTTGCCGCCATATTTAAATTTTGATGAATGTCATAATCTTTAGTGACTCTCACAAGATTAAGACAAATCGATTGACACAACAATCATCAAAATCGGCCTACGCGTTAAAGTAACAAAAGTACATACATATAAAGGCTGACAAACACTTGAATCTCCTTTCTCGGCAGTGGGTAAAAAGAGGCCTTATTCTGAAGTGGTACAAATGACTCAACTGCGTTTTCAGTCAAAATAAAAGAAACGAAGCCATTAGCCGTGGTTTTGGTGTAAATATGATTATCAGTGTGTTTCATTAATAGTGTAAGTTGGACTGGCGCGCGCGCCGCCTGATCGCCCGATCGCGTGCCCGCCCGCTCCTATCGATACCCGGCTGACACCCGTCACACCGTAGCGAGCTGAAGGACCACTAATGGGCGTCTATTTTTGGCGGTAAAAGCCGTATCGTCTTTAACGTGGGCGTAAAAACCATATCGTCTGTGACCTGTGGTATTGTTTTTAACCCTTAAATTGGCAAGAATAAAAAAAGTCGTGAATCAAACCCTATTTGATTTGAAATCAGCATAAAAAAATAACCAAAAAATAAAAAAGTGAAAATTATAGTATGTGCATTATTAGATACACTTAGATACACTTAGGTACACAGCGTATCTAATAATGCACATACTATAATTTATTTAAGGGTTAACTCGGCCACCGTAGCCATAGCTCAAAGACAATACGGTTTTTAGTGCCTAGGCAGAATTAAAAACTAACAATGTAATTCTTAATTCAAATTAAAAATATTTATTTGACAAAAACACACTACAACACAAAAGACATGGTAAAAAAAGTTAAAGCAGAAATAGAATCGTTTCACTGTGTAGGGTGAAGTCTTATAGGATTCAGCTCAATAGTGCTGTAGCCGAAGCCACAGCTCTGGTTTTCAATTCTGTGGTATTGTTGCTGTGGTGTGTCGGTGTGGGGATAAAACAATGAGTAAAAATTACTAGCATAGAGCCAATAGGGATTTGATATCAGTTACGATCATGCTACATACGCGCTTGACATAAGCGCTCGACGCGAGCGTCAGGCAGCTTACTTCAATCCTATACGTATTCGATGACGGTATGGTTCTTGCAATGCATCATATAGTACCACTGGTTAAATTCATGTAACGTATTCACGTACGGTGTGAGCGCCGACCGGGCATTGCTCAGGAAATCATTTGTATTCTAAGCCGCGGCCCTTGATTGTCACATTTTGTTTCGATAATTCATGTTTTCGGCCCGGTTTTAAATAGGTATCGTTAATCGAATAGTTTATGAAGTAGATAATTAGGAAGTTCTGAGTTAAGTGTAGAGTTATGGCGGTTTGCTGGCATAGAGAAGTTAATCGAGCTATATCGATAGTCAAAATGACAATTGGCGTAAATGACTACTAAATTGTACTGTAAATATGTTGGCGTAAAGAACAGTTTAATTGTACTGTAAAATTGTTGGCGTAAAGGACAGTTAAATTGTATTGTTAAATTGTTTTCTACGCCAATTGCCATTTTAACCATTGATATAACTCAAAATTAACGCGATGGGAAGAGGGCTCTGAAGCCTATAGATTACAATCTTAAGATTGTCAATACATTGCCACCGAACCGCCATAACTCTACACTTAAGAGTTATGGCGGTTCGGTGGCATGGAGAAGTTAATCGAGCTATATCGATAGTCAAAATGACAATTGGCGTAAATGACTACTAAATTGAACTGTAAAATTGTTGGCGTAAAGGACAGTTAAATTGTATTGTAAAATTGTCTTTTACGCCAATTGCCATTTAACCAATGCCATTCAGCCAATTAACGCAATGGGAAGAGGGCTCTGAAACCTACAGATTACAATGTCAAGATTGTCAATACGTTCCCGAGCTTAAGAATAAAGATGGAATGCCGCTTAGCTAGTCATTTCCACGGCTGTCCACAGTCAAAAGGGTTAACGTTTGTTCATTCCATGCATCCAATGTTTACAAAGACGTTATTGTCAGTGGCATAAAGACGTGTATATATTTTTGATATCTTGGAAACTGAATTATAAATCAGAGATCGGAATAGGAGAGTTAATTATCCGAAATTAAATGCTCGTTCATTCAATAAAGTATTCCCATCTTACTCACGCATGAATGAATACGATCTCTGTTTATAATGGATTCAGCTGTTATTTTTACAAAACCAGCCTATAACGCATAAAGTCACAGAATTTATTGGACTATATCAAATTCACACTGTAAATAAAATCGTAAGATGTCTCTTACGTTTTGATTTATTACATCACTTTGACATAGTCCATAGAGGACTAGGATTTGAATTCCTTGACTGTACAAATATAACTTCTCACCAAATTATTTTTATCTTAACCATTCAAGTATAAAAAAATTAGCGTCATGTTTTTAAGAAGTCTTCCAATTAAGAAGGATTATTAAAGTTCCATAACTTACAGCAGCACTAATGTAGCGGAAAGGAGAATTTATTTTTATATCCAAAGAGCGTCGTTCTCAAAAATGATACAAAACTTCCTTAATACTTCCAACTAACTCCCCTTGATTCTAAAATTAGGTAAACAAATCACCACCACTTGACGTTTGATTCTAATTTCAGAGTTGACTGGTCGCGCGACAAGTCGCCCGATTAGTGCGGGATCGCTTTGATCACGTCGTTAGGATTTAAGTTGATGTTTACTTGTTATTCAGCACAAATACCTGTTTCTCCTTTTTTTTTATAATCCTGTCTTTTCATCATGTCTTATTTTTAAGAGACACTGCTTGAATTATGGTGATATTGGTTTTGTTACAGCTTATTTTATGTTCATTGTATTGTTTTTTGTTTTATTTAGAGACTGATGGAAGCGGTGGTGTTGTTCTAAAACGTGGCAAGATTTTATTGGACTACAGGGGACAGATTTTTGACTTTCGAACGTTCGATTTCTAAAGCGCGTAAAAAACACGAATGCGACTATCTTTCACGCTTTATTTTCGAATGGTCCGTTATTCCATACTTTTGAGATTCTCACTCGAAACTGACGGATTGACTAAATAGTATTGTTATGTTTGAACGTGTTTTATTATACGCAGAAAGTCGATATTTTACCGGTTTATAGTCATTCATATTTTAAATGCGAATAAAAGCTGGCAAAAGTTGAAATTATAACAAGTAATTTATTATTTAATTGCGAATGAGATTTTTTACGCTTATTTCACAAATTCTCGACTGGTTATAAGTTTAGGAAAAATGGAACGCGTCCTCGTCTGTGGATGTCTATGGCGTTGCTAGGTTTGTTTGATGTTTTAATTTTAACAAGTTTGACAGATGTCAAATATTACTTTATTGATAGAATTCAAAACGAATGACATGGACCACTTGTGTTCATATTTTCTATCGCTCGCAAGTCAAAAATACCATTTCATTGTTTTTTGTCACTTTCGATTGAAACTTTCGAACGCTCGAAAGTCAAAAAGCGGTCGCTAGTACCCTTACCATGAGTAACAAATTACCGTACTCGCTAGCGAGTAGAATGCTCTGTCTTTCGCACTCTATTATGAATACTGTAAGGGACAGAGCATTCGACTCGCTAGCGAGTACGGTAATTGTGACTCATGGTAAGGGACAGTTATTGTTGAGTTACTATGACGTTCGGGGATCGAAATACATTAAAACAATGGTGTGCTTGTCAAAAATTTATTCATGCCATTGAAATATATTTTATTTAATGTTTATGGACTTAATGATGTTTTAAGTTAGTCGTAAGCAACGTCGCCTGAAAGTTATTATACTTATTATTATATACTAGTCTTATATTATGTCGAACATTACAATTTTTTAAGTCATTAATGAAAGTCAAACTTAGAACTTACCTTTTTTCAAAATCGGCTAAAATGTAAGCCAATATAACAATCTTGAAGCAACAAATACAAAAACTTCGTATTTATTCCACATTAGTGCCACAGTATTGGTATGGCACATAAATACCCTGCCGTAAATACTTTTCCCGCCGGTTTACTGCACGAGGGAGACAAACCGACGACGGACGGCATTAAAAGATATTCCCGGTGTATCCCGGCATCAATTAGTTTCAAGATTTTTTTGCTTTTGTGGAAGAATATTACGGACTATTTTAATACCGTCATTTTAAGCTGAGTTCATTAGTGTAGGTGTGAGTGGAGTAATATTTTTGTAAATTTTTAGAGTTCCGAACTCAGAGGGTAAAAATGGGACCCTATTACTAAGACTTCATTGTCCGTCCGTCCGTCTATCTGTTTGTCTGTCTGTCTGTCAGTCACCAGGCTGTTTCCGACAAACCGTGATAGCTAGACTAGATAGTTGAAAAGACAAAGACATCGGTTGTATATTTTTGTTGCATTTAAAGGGCAACCAGTGATTCTCACTATATTCTCATTGTGTAAGTGAGTAGAAGACAGAAAGATAGCGATGGTTAATGACAAAATCTGGGTCAGTATTCTGCATTGTCTTTATCCCTTATTGTTTTGTGAACGTTACGAAAGCTCCTAATAACTTAACAGTAAAGGCGGCAGAGTTAAAAAAATACGATTTCAAGATATGTAAAAATAACATAGATATATATTTGATGTAAATACTTAGGATGATGTAACCAGTAATGGACAAGGCACCAATAATGAACACAGTTCTTATTTTACAGAAGATAAGGGTTATTCATTTGATTTGCAACAATAAATTTAGAACCGTATGAAATTTGCATTAAGAGTTAAGTGTGCATTGCTGGTGCATGTCAGCTAAAAGTGTCCACCACTGGTGCCGTTACCCTGTGACAAGTGTGATTACAGTAGGTATACTGTAGGGGGGTGTATAAACCAATAATGCGGCGCGACTCTTTGGAAGCTTGTAAAGCTGAAAATATTACTTTTACTGGACTTTAGGGTTATATGAGTAAAAGCACAGCCACACAATACAGATGAATCATCTGGCTGCTACTGGCTCGTGGGCCATAAATTGGAAATCACCGATATAAATAATATATAAAAATGAATTCTTGTTTTGATACACTTGAGAAAGTTTCCACATATTTTTTTGTTGTGTTCTTAATAATGAGTACAAGGCGTGTATGAAAAATAAATACAAATTGTAAATTTCCCTTGCAATATGAAAAAAGGCTTAGCTTGGTGCTCTTTTACGCGTCGGTAATATAGAGGAAATTACTTGCGCTTCGGAAATAGCTAGCATTGCTGCAGCGGCCAGTTAAAAAGAAGCGCCATGCCACAAGAAACTCTAGCAGAAGTTATTTTCCTTAAAAACAAAATGTAATTTGAAGTTGTACTATCAGACCATTGGAACCTTGACCCACCATAGAACTGTGTCACAGAGACGTTATGATTCAAGTCATAAGAAGTGTCAAACAAATTGTTTTATAATGTCACTGTGGCACCGTTCTATGGTGGGCCAGGGTTCCATTGGGCTGATAGTACCTTAAATACTACAGTACCGTACAGTACTGTAGTATTAAAATTATCTAATTAAACACTACAGTACTCAAATATTATCTTTCTGTTGTTTATGGTTATCAACAAGTTATCGTTTTTTAAACATTAAACCAAAATATAAAAAGTTTGATATTAAAATTTATAAATAAATATCAAACCTTATAATTATGATACCGTCAACTGGGGTTACTTTGATTTACGGGGTAACATTGCCCACCCCAATAACTAGTTTTAATATTCAATTATTCTATGAAATGTTTCATCAGGAGCAAGCTACTAATATAGTTATACAATTATTAAAATAATTTAAGAAGATTACCACTAAAATTGTTGTCGTTTTAAGGGTGAGCAATGTTACCCCGTAAATCAAAGTAACCCCAGTTAACCGGTACTAGGCAAAGATAAATATAGTTATACAATTTAATATTTATATATTGTATGGGGTACAATAAAGCAAATAAGTACTACCTGTAGTATTACCTCTTGTATTAGGTACTTCCAGCGCGGCGTTCTTTCAGTAGCGTGACTCAACTGCTTGTTTCAAACTGTGCTATTTGCTCTCAGCGCTCGCAGCTCGTAAAATTACAAAGTTTTCAACGGTCGTTACAATTCGTCAATAAGTGCAAATGGCCCAAATCGAGAGCCCTTATTCGTATCGCTAAAAGGTTCACAATTGACCGCGTTAAAAGCCGGCTATAGAATTGAAGTAATAAAAACTAAAGTGCGGAAGATTAAAGGTGCGATGACGTCATAATCATGAGGAAACTGTTTATGCTTTTGAGCTAAGCGCGAAAGAGAAGAATGCTTATCTAATTTGATACAAAGCATACATTGCATGATTTAGATATCTGTTACAATAATCATTATTTCGCATAACAACGAAATGCATAATCTCTAAAATTATAAAATTATAGAAATGTCTAGCATTTCTAACGTCTTTCACTTCTACTTACGACATATGGTCACAGTTCTAACCTAACCTATAATAAGAAGAAGAAATGGCCTTAAAATGCATAAAAACAAGATAATGATTGATATGGAAAATGAGTTTTATGTTATTTGATCGAATGCCTAATTAAATTATACAATTTTATTTTATGCTAAACGTTAATTATGCTAAAATTAAATTTTGTATTTTTTTTAAACTAAGTGAAACGCACCCGGACTTTATCGATACAATACAATACAAAATTATAGAAAATAATTATTAATATTTAATTATACCCCCCGGGTGTTTCAGGTGTCCATGGGCGACGGTGATCACTTACCATCAGGTGAGCCGCCTGCTCGTCTGCCTCCCTCTATTATAAAAAAAAAAAAAAAAAAAAAAAAAAAAACAATACAAAACACTTTATTGTACACCAAACAATAACGTTACAGAGATACAGCAGAAGAAGAATTCGATTCGATTCGATTGAAGAGTTGTAGGCGGAAATTTGGCAGATCACACTGTCTTACTTTTTTTTTATGGCATAGAGAAGACAATCGAGCACACAGGCCACCTGATGGTAAGTGGAAACGGTGACCCATAGACATTCACATTCGCAAGACTGCAATGCAATCCTAAGACTGCAAATGCGTTGCCAACCCTGAAGACTAAGATGGAATGCCTCTACGCTAGTTATTCGACCGGCTGTCTTATCCCCAAACCGGAACACAACAATGTGAACACTGCTGTTTGGCGGTAGGTTAATGGATAAGATGATTGTAGCGATCCGGACGGACCCTGCCCAAGGTCCTATCACCCGCAAAACTTACTTACTTACGAGTACTTGTTTTCTCTCTATTATTTTAAATGAATGCCAACTCTAACAATACCATAATACTATAAAACGTATCAAGGAAATTATTCGCGTACCGCAGAACGAAAGCGTTACTTAGAAATGTAATAACGTAACCACATATAAAATAATTGTGGGCAATACCGGTCTCATTCACACAAACTCGTTAACGTTAATAAGTTCATTAATGGCTCATGCATTCCTAGTAATTGCGATTGCACAGTCACACTACTCTATTTGCGTGTCCACTCGCCTGCAAAGTAGAAAATGAAATCATTTACAGGTGAAATACACGATAAACATGTTATGATTTGCATTGCGGTGGAACATGAAAGTGAAGAATGAAGAAGGAAAACTTGAGTATTTCTTGGGAAGTTACCATCACGATGTAAGACTATTAAATACTTCCATGCTCATAATATATAAATTTGAAAGTAATTTTGTTTCTTTGTTTGTTCCGCTTTTACACCGCTGCACCGATTTTGTTGTAATTTAGTATGGAGATATTTTGAATCCTGGGACCCTTTTCCGGATATAGGATAAAAAGTACCTTTTGACAAAATATACATTTTATCCCTCATAATGGTACAGCTCCCCACAAAATAGCGATAAACGACTACTGCTAGTAATATAATTATTATAAATAAAGAAAATAAGAGAAGTGTGTATTCATTATTGCACAAACAAAAAAAAACAAATATTTTCAAAAATTACAATACATTATATAAATACAAACGTTCACTAAAGGCCGTTACTATTAAGGTACTGCATCATTACTTCGACCCCCGTCTTGGGACTTGACAGAAATGACAGTTTTCTATCACTTAACGTTAACTTTGACATCTTGAACTCTTGAGATAGGCATCTCAGATAATATCAGCTTATTAATAGGACCCTAAATTCAATTTCCCCTTTAGCCTGACTTTAGGGCTTGCTGCCTTAGCGAGGTATTCAATTGAACGGAATCTCAATTGAACGTTCGTACAACTTACCTTGATGAATGGCGTTCACCCACCGTGCGTTTCACTAGGCACTTTTTGGGAGCGAACTCCCTTCGGTGGTATTTCCAACCAGTTATGACATGGGTGCCTTCAAGAAGAAGAGCTTTTATTTCCCTTTTGGTCAGCAACGGACCGACAATTCTTCTTGAGTTGCTGGTGTTTACGGGCGGCTCTTGCTCTTATATTTAAAAAAAAACTGTGTAATCCTTAGGTCATTCAAGTTCATATAAGGAGGTTTAATTTAGTTGTTATGGTGCTATTTTTTTTTATTGAATAATTAGGTAAAGATGTCATAAATAATCATACATGGCACTTACTCCAAAAAAATCGTTTATTTATGTTACTTGCTAAGTCAGCTTCCTGGAATATGAATCTATTCGACAAATACAATGTTAAATATCAATGTGTTATAAATCGTACCTATAATGTAAATTGACTGTAGCTACTTTTCAGTTAGGCTCAATAAATAATAAAGAACCTGTGGGCGTATTATGATGGTGTTAATATCGGTGTGAATAATCGTGTATCAAACATCTGTCGCTCTCTGACCAGTTTGTTAGAACGAAAGTGACGGATGCTTTGTCCACCACGATAAAGGCGATCATGGTAAGGGCCCTAAGCAAATTTAATTTATCAAGTTATAAATGCAAACCATTTTTATTGATGGGTAATAATATTTCTTCGGCGAACTTTACAAAGGGCAGATTACGTACTTACTTAAAAAGAAAATAACTCAATTGGGGAACTTTTCAAAGCTTTGGGCTTCTTGCATCGTTTTTAAGACGCTTTAACTTTTGTTGTGTCCAAATTAACTTCAAAGAGAAATAAAAATATTATTCTAGGAAAATTAGAAGCTTTTTGTTCTTAGGCCAAATTACTTATACTTAAGTGTTCGCTGTACTGTGGTACGAGTAACCGCGTAATTAGACACCGTCAAAAAATTAAAATAGCTTAATATCGGGGGAATGTCTCACATCAATTGACCTAGTCCCAAACTAAGCTCTAGGCTTGTACTAGGAGTAATCATAGACAGTACTTGATAATTTTGAATGCTACTTACTACTTATTTTATTTCAATAACAAAGGTTACAACAATTTTCTGATTTGCCCAAAGGTCACGTAAGGACCGGTTTTTGACTTTCGAGCGTTTGAAAGTTTCAATCGAAAGTGACAAAAAACAATGAAATGGTATTTTTTGACTTGCGAGAGATAGAAAATATGAACACAAGCGGTCTGTGTCATCCGTTTTCAATTCTATCAATAGAAAGTATCATTTGACATCTGTCAAACTTGTTATTTAAAACTAAAACATAAAACAAACCTAGAAACGCCATAGACATCCACAGACTAGGACGCGTTTCATTTTTCCTAAATTTATAACCAGTCAATAAGCGAAAATAGTAAATTAAGAATTAGTGAAAATAAGCGTAAAAAAATCTCATCCGCAATGAAATAATAAATTCCTTATTATAATATCAACTTTGTTAGCTTTACACATTTATTCGCATTTGAAATATGAATTACTAAAAACCGGTAAAACATCGACTTTCTGCGTATTATGAAACACGTTCCAACATAACAATACTATTTAGTCAATTATCTATTAATTCGAGTGAGAATCTCAAAAATATGGTATTACGGACCATTCGAAAATAAAGCGTGGATGATTGTCGCATTGGAATACTATCTACCGCTCGGTTTTGAAATCGAACGCTCGAAAGTCAATAATCGGTCCCCTGGTAGAGAATACCATTAAGCATTAAGTTCACCATTATACTCGTAGTATTTTTGTGCAATAAACAATAAATAAATGAATAAATACAATAAATATAATGAATCTCTGTTGTAAACCCGCGAATACCGTCCTAGAGTACCGGCCCTGCACCGATTCAACGTAATGCTTCTAGGACGAATCTATGCTGTGGGGCTAGACAAGTTGCCATCGTTCACGAACGGTAGATTTTTGACGTGTAAAAGTGCCCGTGCGGCCTACTTACTGAATAAACATCTTTTATCTTTTTTTTTTTATGTTGAACGCTAGCGTTAGGCGATCACTTAGGTGATCACCTGTCACTTGGCACTGTCAAAATTAAATAGGCTATACAATCAGTTTTCAGCGTGTCAGTTGTAACGAGTGATATATTATCACGTGACTTACGTCATTCCCATACATTTTTCAATAACAACACATGTCGCCAGTGATCCCTTAACGCTAGCGTTCGTGAACGATGGCAACTTGTCTAGCCCCACTGATTACTTTCTTCAACTATACCTACTAATCCATTCAAAACGTAATACTGGCAGTTGAGAACAAACATTCGCTTTGTCTTCCCTGGCTCGGTGTCGAACGCTGCGCCCGCGGCGCGACTGAAGGCTGACTCAGCATTGTTCCTTACGCCTTTTGTTCGAGCCACAAAGGAATTGAACATTTTAAAAGTAAATTTGATGAATGATTTAATCAAATTATTTATGTTACTTCGCTCGGTTTATACGTGTTTTAAGAGGTTCTCTGCCTTTTGGCCGAAATATGTTTGGCCGAATGTATCGTTTCCCAACTGTTTCATTTGCCGACCCGCTTTTTTTTCTGTAACGGTAAATATTTCAGGATTTTTATAAAACTAACCTAACCTAACCTATAGGTTTCTACACGATAGTACTGAAATTAATCCTGAAATATTTACAGTTACAGAAAAAAAAGCGGGTTGGCAAATGAAACAGTTGGGAAACGATACATTCGGCCAAACATATTTCGGCCAAAAGGCGGGATACGTTCTTATGAGAAATTCTCGGAAATTTCTAAGAATATTCTTAAATTTTGTATGGAAAGAGAACATTCTGAATGCTCTCAAATGTTTCCAATAATATTCTTAGTAATTTCTTAAGAAGATTTCTTAACTTCTGAGAATGTTCTGCAACTTGTACATGGCTAGGAAGGACATTAGGATCTTTTTTATCCCGGAAAATATAACAGTTCACCATGGAATACCGATAAGCGACATATGTATTACACGGATGAAGTCGCGGGCTACAGCTAGTGAAAAATAAGGAAGAGTACATTTTACCTCGTGTGTAATAAGTATATACATTAACAAATAACTATAAGCAATTATTGGCAAAAATGGAACTGAGCGACACCTTTATAAGAAACGCCCCACCATACCATCCCACTCGCTAGAAGATGGAAACACGATACCTACATTTTGTGCTGGAGCTGGAACATCTTTGCTGCTTTTGGCTTAACTTTTATTGTTTTTTCGGTTGAGTTTTTCTTCAAACGTGAAGATTTCTTCATCGAAGCTTTTTTTTCGCATCGTGTCTCTTAAGCAGCGCATCGGACAACGTTCACATCGTAATTTACGAAGGCGATCATTATAAGGAAGCTAATTTTTCAAGGACTATAAGCTTTTACCTTAAGATTGTTTTATTAAGTATTTTGTTTACTGCAACACGCAAAATACTAGGTAGTCCGCAGAGATTTTTTTTTTCTGGGTGCGACATAAATTTTGGCAAAATAGCTCTCTGATTATTTTGATGGTTGCAACTGTCCCTACAGACCGCGGGCGACCACAACATTGACGATGTTTCAGAGAATCAGTCTCCTTATAACGTTTTATGGCATCTTATAAGTTTCTACTAATGCCAAAATATTTTAAGACACGGAAAATCTCCATTGGTTTTTTTCCCGCCATAATTATGTAAAAAATAAACATTCCACAATTCTTTTGTCCTCACAATCACAGGAAAAGTAATTGAAATTAATAATAAAAATTCACAAATAGAACACAAACATTCCGAATTCAAAATTGAAAAAAGAATTCTAATTAGACAGCGGCCAGTATGTTTTAATTATTAAAGTAAATATTAGTCTCAAAACTTATGAACACACGAGGGATAATGAAATAAGGTCATGTTAACCTTAAGAAGCCGACCTTGAGTTTAAAACCGAGTCCAAACGTGAACGCCGACTTATTTGAATATCCATCCACTTCAAGACTCAAATACAAGTTCCCGGGTAAAAAACGTCCGATCGTAATTCGCCCCGGGACCCCGCAATTTATCCCGAGAGATTGACGGCGGCAATTAAAATCCCGGGCAAGATAGCGGCTTAAATATTTAAGATTTTTACCCTGGCTGCTTAGCGAAGCCTTACTTTACCATAAATACGCGGCTCTGGTTATATTTTTGGTTAAATAAGTTTGTAATTAAAAAAGGTTTTTAAGGTCTAATAATAATGTGGTTGGGTTTCAACGTGGGTGGAATAAAGTAGCAATTAGTACTGTATTGATGATCTCGAACCTAAAACCGTCATCATACTTTAGCTGTTTTGACTGTACGTATTCAGCGCTATTGACACGAAGACGTGTCGAAATTTAATACGTTTCGATAGATGTTGGCAGTGAATGTATAGAATTTATGAGATCAAAATCAAAATATCTACAGGATGTCCCAAATGAAAGCGTTATAATGTTTTCAAATGGATTGTTAAGTATGGAATTATTTCAAGCGTTGTATTTTAAATAACAGGTGTAATTAAATATATTGCTACGATACCAATTAAAATAACATATCAAATAACTTAATAATTCCATACTGTAATAAAATAGGGCATTCCTATGCTGTAATTTTAATGCTCAATTCTGTGAAATGCACAAAAAATTAATATCTCTCAGAATGGGGATCTCCCGACGACGTTTTTCTTAAGACTTAAGTGAGTGTCAGTCACATCATTCAAATGACGTCGTTTAGAGTTTTATTTTTAAAACGGTTACAAATTTTAACTGGTCTCTTCTTCAAGTTTTATTTTCCGCGTTTCTTTTGCCTTAAGTTAACCAACGAAGGTATGAAAAATTATTTTTCGCTTAAAAAATTGCGACGAGTCGTCAATTATTTTAAACCTCTTAAAGAAATTGGCTGAGATAAAGGGATCAAGCCATACTAGAATTTAGAAGCAGTTATAGTCACATTTTCAGTTTAGCTAAAGCAAAGTCAAATGGGGTCCTTGTCAGGCCTTCACTTCGTACAAATACAACAAAACTATTCTACAGTACAGTACAATGATCATCGTTTGAACTGACTCATAAAATACAAACAAGTATAAGAGACCAAATACAAAAGCTAATCAACTTAATTATGACGTCGTGATTTTGAAAGATCCCTGTAACCATATTACCATAGATTAAATCGTCGGCTTAGTGCAAGAAGTCACTAACGGCATAAAATCACTAAGTACAGGTACGAGCACGGGCGGATTCGCCGCGACTTACTCTTTCTAACGCACGGATACATTTTTTTTTACATTGAATAATTTCGATGTAACAGGCGTTACAGCCATGACATTAAGTCATTAACTTTACTTTTTGCCTTATTGATTTGATGTAAATTGGTTTTAGACCATTAGTAACTTTAAACAAAACAAATTTGTTATTTTTTATCTTTTTATTTTGTTTAAATATTCACTTTTGTTACTTATCAACTTTAAAAAATAAAACAATATGAATAAAGCTATGAAAGTATTTGAGCTAGAATTCATTATATGCATATAGTTACTTTTAGCAAACCGTAAAACGAAAATAAAAGTTATTATCATGCTTTAATGATTTTTAACAAAATGAGCATTGGATGCACATTACCACTTTTACTTTAGTATAAAATAACTAAAGCACTTTATAAAGTTTAAAAAAACTAGGAGACAGCATTAATGGCAATCAGAATGATTTTTTAAAGTAATTAATGATATTTATCGATTTTTGTTATGTCCAAAGACATGTAATTCACGTGATTAAATTATGGTTAGTGACTTTTGGCAAATAACTTGTATGAATTTGAACACCTTTAGTGAAATATTCTTGCACAACAGTTCATATTTCAACTAATTTATACCTACGAGTACGTCTTGCTCTCGCGGTAACGGGGGTTCAGCCACCGCGATCGAAGTCATACCGTTGCGGCTGCGACCGGGGATGGACGTTACGCGAGAAGTTAGTGATTTCTTACAAAATGAAGCGAAATGGTATTAAATTTAAGGCAGGACGAGGATCTTTGATGTTAGAAAATATTCTAAATAAGGAGAATGAAGATCACAGCGTAACTACCTTTGTCATTTATTTATAATAAGATACGCAAATTACTTTATGCTGTTAAGTTGTAGGTAAGTAAGTATTTCATTTGCGAAATACCAATTTTGTCCTTAGGGCGAGATTTTGTATAGGTACCTAGGTTTTGTTTTTGACTTTTTGACTGATAAGATCAGTGATATTGACGATAATGAGTTGGAAACAAAAGCACTCAAAAAAATGTAAACAAAACTGTCGTCAAAAGGATTTTATACTCGCGAACATATCAGTAAATCCTCCACAAAGGTGTTACGTAAAGCAGTTAGAAAACGAACCATGTCACGTTCGTATTTTTTTTCTAATGATGAAGGTAAAATCAAGGTATGTGAAAAGTTTTTTAAAAGTACCCTCTGTATTTCAAACGGCCCTATAAACAATGCATTTTCCAAGGTTGGCAGTTCTGGTCTTTTTGAAGGAGAAGACCAACGTGGTAAGCATGTTGCTCACAATAAAACCAAACAAGACGATATGGATTTTATAAAACAACACATCGAATCATTCCCTACAATGGAATCGCACTAATGCCGAAAAACATCTTCAAAACTCTATTTAGATGGCACGCTATCTATTTCAAGAATGTACGAACTTTATACAGAGGAATGCAAAAAGCGTTTCGGACTTCTGTTACTATAAACGTGTAGGTACAGAAATGTATTTGGAACTGAATATAATTTGGATTTTCATAATTCAAAAAAAGACCAATGTCTAACATGTCAAAAGTATAACAGTATCAAAAATACAAACGGACCCGATCTTGAATCTTGGAAACAAAAATATGACTTAGGTACACATTTTACTAAAAGAACAAAGTCGAGAAGCCAAAGAATTGGACAAAATTCGTGCTAATGAAGATGAAAGCTTTAATTCAATAACCTTAGATTTACAAAAGGTACTTCATATCCCAAATGGAACTGTTTCTATTCTTTATTACCTACGCAAATTGAATGTGTACAATGCTACCATTTATGAAGCTCGCACTCCCAATGACGGCTTTTGTTACCTCTGGTCTGAGCTGGATGGCAAAAAAGGAAGCGATGAGGTGGGTATGGCTTTGTATCTATGGATAAAACGTCTCCCATCTACTGTAAAAGAGATTTCCATAAAAAATAAAAATAAAAAAAATAAAAAATATTCACTGACACCTGTGGAGGCCAAAATCGTAATCAATTCCTTTTAAGCCTGCAGTTGTATTTAGTTCAGACAACTCATCACGAGGTTATAGAACATAAATATTTAGAGTCTGGTCATACACATATGCGATTGAAACCAATTGCGTTTAATGCCAGTGTACTCAATGATAGACTTCTGTAATGTTATTCGATTAGCAAGATCAAACAGAAAAAATAAGAAAAATGAAACCCTGAAAAAACCGTACGAACCGATAGTAAGTTATGAATCACACAGATATTTTGAACCTAAACGACTTGAGAGATAACTTGATGCAGAATCGATCGATTGACGTCAATGGAGAAAAACTGCGATGGCTTAAAGGGAAATCTTTTCGACTAGAGAAAAAAAGGCCGAATGTTGTTTTATACAAATACGATTTCAAATCTGAGTATAAAGAATTTCACGTATTAAAAAGTAATACATCCCAATCTATGGCCCCAATAAAACAACTGCGAAAACGTAAGATTGAAAAACCCATACAGGGTTTCAATTATAACACTTACATTTTGAGAAAAGCTTACAACCAAAAACTGCCAATCACTCTAGCTAAAAAAAGGACTTACTAAAAATGTGCAATGAAAAAATTATACCCGCGGAACTTCACCACTGGTACCAGAACTTGCCAGCCAAGGAAAGTCGTGATTATGTACCTGAAGAAATGTCTTCAAACTCAGAAGACGAAGAGTAAAAAAGATGGATGACTAGGTTTTTTAACTCTTTTTCGTACTTACAGTATTAGTTCAAAATCAAAGGCTGATCTTTTTATTTTAATACTTTTAGAAGTTTTTATGTTTTATAACAGTAAGTAAGTAGTGCTTGCTGTGAGTGTCTGGGATTATAATATATAATATTAAGTTCCTCTATAAAAAAAACATTTTTAAGTTATTTTAGTTTGGAGTTACAAATAACGCCATTTTGAGAATTTTATGTTATTTTTGTGGTTTTGTTGAGTTTATATCTGTGAAGTAGAGTTTTTAAAACTGTTTATGCGTTGTTAATTAGTAAATAATGTTCATAAAGTTTCTAAGGTAATAATTAAGACTGATGAAACCAAATTTCTCGTATAAAACTGTGTTTCTCGATTTAATTGTGATTAAAATAAAAAATAACTAATTGTAAGTTCCCTTAAAGCGAGAAAGACAAAAAGTCACTAACTACATATTTAGGCTTTTAAAAAAGTTATTTGGAATTATTGTACAAAGTTTTTAATTGGTTTTGATACAAAATATATTTAGCTAACCACTTGTGTTTAATTTTTAAATCTAGACCCGAACCTACAACAATAATGTTCATTTGACTAAGTCAAAACTTTGGGCCCGTTTTTCTCGGACTTGACTTTTTGTGGGTTAATGACTTCTTGCACTAAGCCGACGAAATATGATATTACGGCGAATAAACCATTTTGATTTTGATTTGATTTTCGACTTTACAAACAGAAGGTTTTGCTTTCTTTATTTCATCGAAAGCTTATTTCAACTGAAACTATGTTTTAAGGTTTTCTTAAACATGGGTAACGTAGGTTAGATTAGGTAAGACCTATGACCACTAAACAATTATGTAAATGCGTGTCGATGAAAAGAAAATTCGGCGAAGTAAAACATTCTATGAAATCAGTTTCGGTGATTACGATTTACCCTTGAACCAAAAAAGTCGTTACGACTTTGTAGACAATCTATTTACCTTGTGTAATCTCGAGGAGGTACTAAGTATACTCGTTTTAAAAGGAAAAGAAAATTTTAACCGTTTTTGTTCAAGATCTGGCCCGGGCACGTGTATACACGTGTGTACGAGCACGCACTCATTCACATTAGCGTTTTCCGCTTAGAATATTTAAATGAAAATTAAAAGCAACCCTTTTCATGAAATATCAATTTTTGTATTACCCTCACGTTTGCTCGGAAAGATACCCCGTGAAATGAGGCGTCCGAAAATAAAAAGTAATAAGCTACAAACATAATCACCCTTGTTGTGAGTTTTGTTGCTCAGTGACAATGTCTACATTGAATTGCATTTTGGTGTTTGTATTATTTCCTTTTAGTTTTAAGCGGGTTGCATTATTTTTAATTCTGTATGTAAATAAAGCTACACACTGTTACTTCTGTGGCCGCCGGTAACTAAATTGTGTCGTTGTTATGATAACAAGTGATCGTACTTTTTCTAGCATTTTTGGTGCGATGACGTCATATGACACACGACAGCGACCTAGGGTTGTCGACGTGTATAATATGATTGACGTTTAAAATTATGTAATATTGTATAAATTATGTAGTATCGTTGAAAATCGAACACAATTTTTTTACTTAATTAGTTATAATTGTTTTTAAAAAATATTACCTACTGTAACCCAAAATTCCTCTTTCGGAGGGTATGCTGACGATTTATTTTCGTAATTTTGATTGCCCTGTCGTACTACAGCAACTTTTATTGCAACTGTGTTACAATTTCTCATAAAGTAAATTGACCCTTCACTTCATAATGCATATTGGGTTGGGCTTTACATGTTCTGAGAATATTTTCTGTATTTCCGATTTGTTTAAAACGATATTATATTTTTATTTTTTATTTTATTATATTTTTGGTTCAAACACACTGCACCGAAAATGCTAGAAAAAGTACGATCGCTGATGATAACCATGTTCAAAATAAAACACGATATACATTTCTTTGAATATTTTACCGGAATTATACATGGCGAATATGTTAGAAGAGCTCAATAATAATAAGGGTAAGCGAAAACTATTAAGTCGTATGTATGTACTGTCAGCAGCTGAGCAGAAGTAGCTACGCAACCGAAGAGGTCAAAATGATCTGCATTCGATTCTATTATTCATAGAGTACCTACGTCGTGTCTAGATCATTTTGAGTATGTTTTACTGCTTAGCTACTTTTGATGCTGACTGTACTGACTGACTACAAAGAGATGTATCCACTTTTGGACCTTATTACAATGAATGGATAAAAAGTGAATATACAGTATCTCGCATATTTACTCTTTACTTTTTCAAATTATGTTTTTTTTTACTAAAGGTCTACCCGTAACATGTGTCAAAATAAAACATACATACATACATACAATAAATCACGCCTGTTTCCCAGAGGGGTGGGCAGAGACCACTTCTTTCCACTTGCTACGACCTTGACAAATTTCTTTCGCTTCTTCCACATTCATACATCGAGTCATGCACGCACGTCGGTTTCGGGTACTTAAGATTCGGCCCTTTTCCAGTATTTCTCCGATTTGACTCGACAAAGTACGCCTAGGGCAGCCCCTTCCTTAAAATAATACGAAATAATTAAAAACATCGCTTCATGCGTTTGAAAGGATTAAGACAATTCTCAAGAGAGAATATTTGATGCCACTTAAATTGTCAGAACTCTTCCTACGCAGAGGCAAGAAAAAATGATATTAAAATTTAAACCATCTCCTTTTACCAAGAGGGTATTTTATTGCGTTTTCTTGAATAGATTAAGGTGTTTTAAAAATAAAATTGCGGCCGTCGATCCGACCTCCGCTTTGCATAAACTGAACTCGAAACCGACAGTAAATTAAATTGCAGTAGAGACTAAAAATAAACATCGAGGCCGGGAATTGTTCAAAGAATTCTGCGGAGAATGATCCGTGGTCACTTTTATCCCTTACAATGCTTCTTGTAAACGAATGGTAGGACTTTGTGCAGGGTCGGTCCGGATCGCTACCACCGTCTTATCCATTAACCTACCGCCAAACAGCAGTGTTCGCATTGTTGTGTTCCGGTTTGGGGATAAGACAGCCGGTGAAATTACTAGCATAGAGGCATTCCATCTTAGTCCTCAGGGTCGGCAACACATTTGCAGTCTTAGGATTGCTCTGCAGTCTTGTGAATGCGAATGTCTATGGGTCACAGTTTCCACTTACCATCAGGTGGCCTGTGTGCTCGTATGTCATCTCTATGCCATAAAAAAAAAAAAAAAAAAAAACTTTCAGTAGTAATCCAGATTACATAACCTGCTTGTGTTTTGAAACCCCTCTACCCACTTCGTACTGGGTATAGTACCTACCCGACCTCAATGAACCCCCGGCCCCGCTTCACCCGTGCTAAAGTATAAAATACCGTTGATTCTCGCCTCCTGGCGTTTGGAATCAGGCGGTCACCCATTATAAGAAAATATTTTCATGGTGTTCACATAATACTAACCATAAAATGACTCTCTCACAGCTAGCTACAACCACAAATAAAATAAGTTTCTTAAAAAAAACCGTTAACAGCTCACCCGTTTGGGAGCTGTGATACTTCAAATTTAAACACACATACACAGATACAAACTTGTTGCAGGTTTAAAAAAGAAAAAAAAAACAATTTAAGTCATATTATTAATTATGTAGTCCAGCAGTGAACCTCTTTCGGCTAATAATTTAATGATAATGATAATATTCAATTTCTAAACAGCAAACTACTGTAGACACTATTACATTACAAGCTTTGACTCGCAGTTTCCAGCGCGTACGGTCACGAGCGTTAATTTGGGACCCATTTCAAGAAAAATATGCTTGAAGTCGTCAATGTCATCAGAGATTTCAAGTCATTTGTGACTTTTAGGATACTCAACCTTATTGTCGTAGAATGTCAGATTGACTTTCGACCTAAGGTGGGTACCAAATTAAATATCGTGACTGTACAATGTCCTAATTCGCTTAACGTCCAATTTCATTGACCATCACACCGAAACAGTATTAAATTGATTCTGTCCTGCCATTTAGCGTGAAAACCCTTAACAAACATAAATCACATACATAAAGGTACATAATAAACTTAGGCATTTATATAATTAGTGCGATCAATAACATCGTTAATGTCGCTTAACACCACGCATATAAAACAATATTTGCCCCGTTTCTCCACGGCTTTAGTAATTAATACGAGTCAATGTTGTTCCAGCGATGCTGACGCCGCCGCCAGGAAATAGCTGTCGGCCTGGGCAAACGGGGGCGACGCGTGGCGAAGATGGGGGGTTGTTTAGGACTATTATTGGAATAAAAATATTAACTACTGACTTCGCGTAGAAAAACTGTCCAATTTTCTAGTAAGCTCTTATTCCAAGACCTAACGTGAATGTGTGCCTAGTTTCATCCCGATTCGTTCAGTGGTTGAAGCGTGATTGAGTTACAAACGTCTGAACATTTAAACTTTCTCACTACTTACATACCTACATACATTAAATCACGCCTGTTTCCCAGAGGGGTAGGCTGAGACCACTTCTTTCCACTTGCTAGGGAAAGAAATTGTCAAGATCGGACAAATTTCTTTCGCTTCTTCCACCTTCATACATCGAGTCATGCACGCACGTCGGTTTCGGGTACTTAAAATTCGGCCCTTTACCACTATTTCTCCGATTTGACTCGAAAAAGTACGCCTAGGGCAGCCCCTTCTGACCCGTCGACTCACTTTGGATCTGTAATATATCTTTCGTCAATCTTATTTCATCCATCCTTTCCAAATAATACTACTAGTAAGATTAAATACAATGACATAATGACATGATGACGACTACATAAAAAGCTGATTAACCTTTTCCCTATAGTAATACGATGCCCAATAGCAAAGGTCAATGTACGAAATTCTTCGTTTTGGTGGCGTCCAATCGGTCGAACAGCCGAAGTTAACCGCCCTAGACAAGTGGTTATCTATGAAAGCTACAAGTGTTACAGTACTGGGTCAAACGGATACTTTTTTGTATGGTTTATTTTCGGTTTTGGTATATTGTAATAAGAAACTAGGAAAATGACTAGTGGATGGTCTACTATTTCAATAATATTTTCTTTAACTTAACACGTTTAATCAAAAGTATAGGAGAATAACGAGAGAATCACTAATAAAAAGTAGCTGTTTCGGGTGTTACGGTGGCCCTACTTCCACTATAATTAATAGTAAGTGGCAAAATTCGTTATTCTATAAAACACGAGTGATAAAATTACTGTCAGTCGTGAGTGCAAGCGTGATGGCGATAGCTAACCACTTAAGAAATGGGAGTTTTGGTAGAAATCTGTAAAAAATCATGGCTTTGACTTTAGCGACATTGACAGTGACGAGAATCCAAATTATTCCAAATTAAATGCTAACGACAGAATAAAAAAAAAGGATTTTATGGTTAACAAATAATAACTAAAAATTACCTTCAGCTAAACGTTGCCAATAAAAAAATAATTTTAAGACCCGAGGCGGTTATAGGGTAATTAGGATTATTTAGAAAGAACGTCAGTTCCCGAAGGAATAGCGATTAACCTTGCGCAGATACATTACGACAATCGTAATGTATTTCTACAACTTAAAGTATAAATTCATCGTTTTCCCGTGACCAAGGTAAAAAAAGGGGAAAAAAATGAGGCCCTTTAATCTTCTGGTTAGGTAAGATTAAGTAGCTACAAAATGTTTTTATATAAATTTTATAAGAGTGTAAAATATCAGGTTAAAAATGCTGAAATACAAAGTGACTCTCCTACCCAAAAGATTTAAGACGCTTAATTTAATATAATGCTTTAGTATGATTTATTGAACGTTATTATTTTGACTATAAAAAAACATTCAACTTCATCTTTTCCTCAGATAAAATACCCTCGAGTAATTTGATGACATCATTAATTATTCTTCATTTGGAGTAAGTTTTATATTCTATCACACGACGTCAAAGTTTGTAAGTGTCTAAGTATGTTGGTTACTCGTTCACCTTAAAACGGCTGAATGGATTTGGATTTAATTGAAATGGCTGAGGTAGGAGTAGCTTATACCCCGGCTTTAGGTTTCCTTTATGTTAAAAAATTACTTTGTCCATCAGTGATCAATGCAGACGAAGTCGCAGGTAGAAACTGGTAAATTTTGCAGCACGATGGGTCGAACGTATAAGGCTGCTTAATTGAAAATGCACGCGCTACAATGTGTTTTGTTCGCACTGACGGGACTACTTAATCTCGCTCTAGTTGGTAGTTACCCTGCCTACGAAGCTAGAGGTCCTGGGTTCAAATCCCGGTAAGGGCAGATATTTGTGTGATGAGCGAAAAATATTTGTTCCTGAGTCATGGAAGTTTTCTATGTATTTAAGTATATGTTTCTTTATGTAAGTATTTATATTGTTGTCTAGTACCAATAGTATAAGCCTAGTGCTTAGTTTGGGACTAGGTCAATTGGTGTGACATTGTCCCTTGATATTTATTTTAATTTAGCAGCATAGGTTCTGCCGATGGATGGATGTTTTGTTCGCACCGACGGGACTACTTAAACTCGCCGCTTGGACATTCACTCACTCACTCAATCGCTACTCTGGTAAGTTCTTGAGTTTTGAAGGTTTTTTTTTGTATTTACTTAAGTGTTTATATGTATTTAATATCCATAGTAGAAGACTTGAACTTAAATAGTTTGGGACTGGGTCCGTTTGTGTGAGATTGTTTCTTGATATATTTATTTATTTATTCATCTTATTTTTTGAATGGAACTCCTCTTCTTTAACTCTCGTTTACTAAACCTGCATCAATAAATCGGCATCCATTGCGGGCTGCGCTCAACTAAGCCCCCGGGTTCGCCGAGCGGCGCGCAGTGTACGCTGAATTACGAGCGTGATGCTCGGGCCGAACTGAGGATATATTCGATTGCTTAGGATTTAGGGAATGTGTGGTAGGACATCTTTATTTATTTACCCGAGATAGTTCAGGTTTTAAACAAATAACATTAAATAAAACATACATACATACATACATAAACTTACGCCTTTATTCCCAGAGTGGGGTAGGCAGAACTACAGAATTACCAACAACTCTAAAAACTTGTTAATAATTCTGTAACCACATTTTGCACTTTTAGGCTAAGATGTTTACCAGTGTATTAGTGACAGGTTGCAAGCCCATCATTAAATAAAAGAAGGCGTTAAATAAGCTTTAAAGCTTGAAAATACTAATTAAGGCAAATCGCTTGAATAATCCACCATATAGACCTGTGTCACAGTGACGTTATGATTCAAATCGTTAGAAGTGTCAAACAAATTGTTTTAATATTATGTCACTGTGACACCGTTCTATGTTAGGTTAGGATTAGATTGGTCTGATATTTACTGTCTGATCGTTTGCCTATGGTAAGTGAGTTGTAAGACCCGTAGACATTTTAGCATCTCAAGATTTCATTAGAAATAAAATGAAATAGCGTTAACTTTGACATGTTTCTAGACTTTTACGGCTCTAAGAGTGCAATTTTTCAAATCGGTTTATTTACAATAATAAAACTTACTAACAACATCAACAAACCAACAATAGCCTCAAATAAAATAACCGTCCAAACAACTCGCTTAATCCCAAACAAAGAGCCAAAGAACAAAGAAAACCGCATCCACGTTTCTTATTACATTGCTTAAAACACAAAACATTGATTGTCCACCGAGCACTAAATGCGCGTACACACACCGTCAATCTTCCGAGAGGTAAACAAAGAACGGTACAAAATGTTAGTACAAATAAGCAGTGTAGAAAGCTTCAAAGGGGTTTATTTTTAGACTGTGCCGTGGTAAGCCGTAATAGGTACGTATATTGAATGATAGTTGCAGTTACCGTGCGACATCAAAGAGGGTCATTTGTTACGGTGATGTCTTGCTCCGTGAGGGGAGGGGGGAGTGGGAATTCTGCAGCTGTATGCGCTTCTTTAGCTTCGGAAATAGCGCTTGTAAGGTGTAGTTTGCGCTTTATTTTATTTTGAATCTTATTACGTTGGTTTTCAACACGATGGCAAATTGAACGGTTACGTTGTTGGTTTCAATATTGGTCAGAGCCAAGATTCTAGGCGGTAAAAGCCATATCGTATTTGACCTGTTATGATATTGTTTTAACTCTGCCGCCATTACGGTCAAGTAAATTAAAACTATCAAAACGTTTTTTTTTGCGTATTTATTATAACAAACAAAGTTTACATTGTTATGCATTGTTCCACAAAACTGTTTGCACAGTTTGACTGCGGAATCTTCGGTCCAGCTTGTTGATCATTAGTATGATTACACATAATTATCATAAAAGTGGTACTTAATTAGATATGTACTAATGACATGTATGATATGATTTAACTCATGCTCACCCATAATTATATAATTAAAGGTGAGCATCGAATTCCTATGTAACCTAGCCTTAAATCTACGTTTGTTGGTTTCCAGAACAATATCGCCTGGTAATCTGTTCAGGAGATACGGTAGACAAGGTTGTAAGTCGATATGGTTTTTACCACCTACAATACAGACCCTGTAAGAATGTAGGTAATAGTAATTTGTCAATCGTAATTGAAACTCAAAAATACACCAACATTCAAAAATTGCAAACCTTTGTAGAAAAATTGCATATTAGGTATATAGGTAATAAATCGAAGTAACGAGAGCTGAGTAAACATTTAAAATTAAGTTAGCAAGCAGAAAGTAAACTCTTTATTGCACAGAAATAAATTGTTAGTTATATTAAATAAAACTTGCATAGCATGAGTGATGACTGCAAAACGAACTACGTTCTCAAAAACTAAAAGATGGTTGACATCGCTTACACATTTAAATTAAAGAAGTTCCCACATGTTTTGTTCGAGAGACCGGAAGTTGCATTTAGATTTTTCTATACATTGTAGACAATTAAAATGTGTTAGCTATTATGCCGGAAAATTCAATGTTAACAGGATAATACGTTAAAATCAAACTTTTGCTTGATACCTGAAAACCCGCTAGTAAATTTCACTAATACATAGAAATAATATCCTATAGATAGCCGTAAAATCCCAACAAACAAATAATTCTGTCAAAAACCAACATTTTGAAACACTTTTCACGATAAATACTAATGAAATATTATATCCCTTACGGTTAATTTACTTGTGTCGTTGATAAACTTTAGTAGCTACATTAATATGTTGGTTCAAAAGCCCTTGAGGCGAGAATGGGGTTCGATCTAAGAACTAGTTTACAAAATAATATCCCAATTGGTGTTAATTTCACGGTTTTAGAATGTTAAATGGAAGGCTCGGGCCTGAGAGTAGAAACGTTGTATTGGTCTAGAATTCTGAATAAGATTTTAAAGTTTATTTTGAAAGTTGGTTTATTTACGAAACTTCTTGATGAACATTAATATTTAGTGCGAGTAAAATGATAATTATTCCTGAAAATACTTAACTTCGTGATGAACTACGTCAATTTTATTTAAGTCAATATTTGACCATTTTGATCGAGTTTTATTTCCAAACACGCATTTTACAATACCGCAGCTGTACTTACATACATACATACATACATAAACTCACGCCTTTATTCCCAGAGTGGGGTAGGCTGAGCTACAGAATTTCCAACAACTATAAAAACTTTTTGATAATTCTGTAACCACATTTTGCACTTTTAGGCTAAGATGTTTACCAGTGTATTAGTGACAGGTTGCAAGCCCATCGCCTAACAGTACTACACGCCTTTATTACCTACAACCGTACTTGAGGTATTTTATGTGTAATGATATGTCTTATTAGTATTTATTACTTGCATGATATCAACCACTGAAGTTAATAAAGGACTTGATTAAGAAATTTAATTATGGACATCGCAAAGAGCGGTCGGAGCAATGTTCGTGTATTTGCTCCCTCATATTACAAATGGTAACGTTTGATGTGCTCCAGACTTAATGACTGTACTCTGGTGAATATGGCGTCGTTTTTTAAATAATACTTTGGGTATCAAAGTAATTCTGTCTCTAGTGTAATTTAATGAAGATAATAAATATGTAAAAAAAAATATTACTTAAAAAAAAACCTTTTTTTAAATTCTGAAAACTGATGAAAATATTATTATACCTACTCGTGCCATCTTTCTACAATGCTTTAAAGTTCTTTGCTATGTTACAAGTTTCAAGTCTCTTCAGATCATTAGAAATATTATTTAAAATTGATTGCGTTTGTACCAAACAAACAAACAGACAGACAAGGAGTTTTGTTTATAGAAACATGGTAAAAAATATCATACCCGTTAGATACCTTTAAATACACGCTGTGTGGAACTATAAAGGTATATCTACAGGGAATGCAATTTAACCGGTTACTAGACGTTTTCGTATGAAAATAACCGGTTATAACCGGATATTTGCAATCCCTGCATATCTATTAAAGTTTTAAGTTTACTGTTTTGTAACCCTTCAAATCTCGGTGCTGATCGCAACAAGCAATAGGGGCGCGCATCGATCGGTGGCGAAGCGGCATCGACGGCACTTAAGCGTGTCATCCGACAAGCGATCGGTAACCGTAGACGACTTCACGCCACGCGCGCGCTCCGCTTGGCGCCGAGATTATACGGGGTAATTAGGTGAATGTTGCTATTGTGTGCTGCGAATTACAACACAATGGAAACAGTAACTGTAAAGGCTCTTGTATAAAGCTGCGGAATTACTAAGGTACTTGGTTAAATGTTGGATTGTTTTAACTTTCACAATTTGTTTCTGATGAGATTTGTATAAAAGTTTGTTCTGACGTAGTAGTTACCCTGTTTAAATATATTATTGTCAGGTAAATCATCCAACTGTTAATCTCTCGGTTTAGTTTTCATATTTATCAGAAAACATTGTGTATTTATTAAATCTATTAGCTACGAGTATGATACTTTTGTATTATCTGTCAAAAAGTTATAACAAGTAACATAGTAATAAATAATGAGAAAATGCGAAAAATATATCCGAATCAAATATAACGAATAATATAATATATCGAATTTATCAAGGTGTCAAACGTCATCCAGTATTTTTTTGGTAAACGTTAGTTAATTTGTAACGTAAACAAAATTAGTTTTTGGGGTGTACTATATGTAAATTAAGTGAAGACGGCTAACATTATTGAAAATATTATAATTGATATAAAAAAAAGAACCACCAAAATCATCAAAACGTCTCTGAAACATATAAGTATAGGTGCATATAAACTTAGCCGTACAAAGCCACTGGTCATAAGAAGAGCACAGCCAAAAGATTAATGGCATCCCCCTCCCCCCGCGGCCCCCATCAATCACTTAGCCCTTTGATGTATTATTTACTCTGGAAACTTTATTTTTGTGTCTCCTATGTTTCGAAGGGAACGCAAATATTTTTTAAGACCATCTGTCATTGTACACGAAGGGGGTTAACAAATAAGCACAAAACAAAACCAACTTTGTTTTGGGGTCGTAAGATTGGGTTTTGTTTGTTGTTTATTTGCAAGATGTGACGTTTTGGGGGTTGAGGCTGTACCAGGAAAATGATTACGTGTTAGGATTGTATTTCTGGCTCAAGGATGTATGTATTATGATGTGCTATGTGAAGGGTTAATTATACATAAGGCTTGAGCATGTTTGTGGTGGGAGGTTTTTGTTGGCATGATGTTTGTAAGGACTTTAGAACAGATAACTAAGGAAGGCGGCTTTACTTCTGGACTATTTTATCGACGGCTTAATATTATTATATGAATATTTCTTTGTAATTGTATTTGTTGCGATTACATTTAATTAACCTTAAAGAGAAAACATGTAAGTGAAAGAAAATACTTTTCTAAATTATTATTTTTAATTATCATAATATTTATGTATTAAAAAATACATTTGTCGACGAACAGATGAATTAATTCAAATATTAATCACCTATCACACCGAATACTTTTTCTTTTGCTAAATATAATATTATTATCACGTTTCAAGGCGGATTAAAGCGAATTTTTTGCCTCTCTGACATTTTAAGGCTTTCCCTTTTGACAAACTAATTAACCAAAAAACATTTGCGCTTTTAAAAAAAGAAAATTTAACCTTGTTAACGACCGTGTTTCCTGTTTTTAAAATAAAACTTCCTGCTACGCTGTCCCTAATAATGCAAAAAGTTATTTCGCTTCTTTTTGCTTTTAGGCAATTAATAATAATGTCGACGAATTTGGAAACTATCTGACAGATAATATTTATATCCAATACAACAGTTCTGGGAAAAAGAAACACTCGGTGCCGTAATCTTCGCAAAATAACTGAGTAAACCTAGCTCTCATTACGTTTTTACCCATGTCGTAGGTTACACTTTTGTGTATGTAGTTTAGATTTATGCCCCTATTCTTCATCTTTACACTTGCCATTGTATTTTGAGGTATATTAATACCTTTAAATTTATAAATTTAATAGTGATGGCCGTCAAGTCGAAAACCAAACAAAACAAATGCAATTTGGAAAAAAAAGTCTACTACTAACTAGAAAACAAGTGACGACTTGATAACTTTTTGTTAGATTAATACTCATAATAATTTCTAATTTTTTCCATTCCAGACATCAATTTAATACTTAGTGTCCACGAAGCTTTTATTTCTAGATGCTTTGTTCCTGCAGGCCTGTAGCAAAACTGACATTATTTAAACTTAGCTACCCTTTTTGAACTAATTATAAGTTGAAACACTTGCAATTGTGAGAAATACAGATCCAAAAATGTGTGATCGGAAATATTCAAGATTGGGTAAGAAACAAACTGAAATCTCACGTCAGAAAATATTTTTTACGATATATAATCTAACAAAAAACAATGAAAATCAATGTAATAACTGGGTAACGTAATCTCCAAAATCCACACCAGTAAAACACCAAGTTAAACCACGTACCTGAGTACGCAGTGGCCTCTCGGTCTACAAGATAAAGGGTGTCAGTGAAGCAGCAATCGGCCCGAAACATATTTATTCGTTCTCACCATCGGCCTCCAATCTATTTGCTGTCACGGGATATCCAATAATATTTACCTCGTTTGGTTTAGTACAATGTTTCACACGGCTCTAATAAGGTATTAGGAGATCAACAATGGCTTCTGTTCTAGGTGGTAAAAACCATATCATCTTTGATCTGAAGACCTATTTGTCGTTGAATTTATGGATGAAAACGTGGATACAATATCTGTCACTTTCTGAGCAGTGTGTAAGTGCGAGAGTGACAGGATGCTTTATCCACCGCGATAAAGTTGATCATGATACGGGCTCTGTTATCGGATTGGCAACAATATGATGGCTTTTATTTTCTCAATAGTAATGTCGGCTGAGTTAAAAACAATACCAGAAGATACGATAATAATGGTTTTAGAATATATATACGCTATACGACGCGCTGGCCTAGTTGGTAGTGACCCTGCCTACGAAGCTAGCGGTCCTGGGTTCAAATCCCGGTAAGGGCAGATATTAGTGTGATGAGCGCGAATGTTTGTTCCTGAGTCATGGATGTTTTCTATATATTTAAGTATATATTTCTCTATGTAAGTATTTATTTCGTTGTCTAGTACCCATAATACAAGCCTTGAGCTTAGTTTGGGACTAGGTCAATTGGTGTGACATTGTCCCCTGATATTTATTATTTATTTATTTATTTATATATTATATGCTATTTGATATTATATTTAATTTAATATTTATAGCTTTATATAATGCTAGACTAAGTAGTATCATTGTAGTATTAAATATGGTTAAAAAACGAGTGACTGCTGAGTTTCTTGCGGCGTTTCTTCTCGGCAGTGGTCTCCTCTTGGGAAGCGCTGGTAGATTCTTGATGTGTAAAAGTGCGCGTGCGGCCTACTTACTGAATAAACATCTTTTATATTTTATCTTTTTTTTATGATGATAAGTCATACTCGAGACCCAAATGCATTTCAAAACTCAAGACTACAATCTAAATACTGCAATCATCAAAGGTTAGCAAGCTAGCAGCTAGCTAACCTTTATAAGCATGTTTTTAAGAACATATTTTAAAAATAGCATACATACACCTTTATTCCCAGAGTGGGGTAGGCAGAGCTACAGAATTTCCAACAACTATTAAAACTTTTTGATAATTCTATAACCACATTTTGCACACTTAGGCGAAGATGTTTACCAGTGTATTTAATTAGTGACAGGTTGCAAGCCCATCGCCTAACAGTACTACACGCCTTTATTACCTTTTTACGACATCCACGGAAAGATACGGAGTGGCACTATTCTAATCCGGCTACCACACGGGGAAAATAGCTTCAGTGGTTAATAATGATCACTCTAGCAAGTAATCTCTGTAAGTAATTCCGAGTGTAGGCGAGGAAGCCCTCCAACAGATTGCCGCCATCTCCGATTGAAATTGCATATTTAAATTACTGAAGCCACAGACATCTGCATGGCTTTCTGTAGGGCTTCTCTTCAGGAGCTCCATTCTACTCGATAAAACCATTATTGCTTTTGACATGTTATCGTTTTTAGGGTATTAATAGGCCGACGTTGTCCGGCAGTCCTAATTAATAAATAATAACAATAAATCTAAGGGGACAATCACACACCAATTGACCTAGTCCCAAACTAAGCTCTAGGCTGGTATTATGGGTACTAGACCACGATATAAATACTTATACATATAGAGAAATATACATATACTTAAATAAATAGAAAACATCCATGACTCAGAAACAATTCGAGCTTATCACAAAAATATCCGCCCTTACCGGGATTTGAACCCAAGACCACTAGCTTCGTAGGCAGGGTCACTACCCACTAGGCTAGCGCGTCGGCATACACGACATTACGACGTTTATTACTACACAAGAGGACGCCCGCGATTTCATGCGCGTAGAATAAGTTTCCCTCTCTTTCCCCTATTTCAAACCCCTTAGAGGATGAATTTCCAAAAATCCTTTCTTAGTGTTCATTTACATCATGAAAGGAACCCCTGTGTCAAATTTCAAGTTTCTAGGTACAGTAGTTTCGGCTGTGCGTTGATATACATATAAATCAGTGAGTCAGGTTTGCCTTTTATATATAGATAGAACCGTACTAAATAGATAGTATAGAACCGTAATAACTAATCTTTACTTATATTATAAAGCTGAAGAGTTTGTTTGTTTGTTTGATTTAACGGGCTAATATCAAGAACTACTGGTCCGATTTGAAAAAATATTTCAGTGTTAGTTAGCCCATTTATCAGGGAAGGCTATATATCATACTCAAACCGAAGCGAAGCGAGGGCGGGTCGCTTTATAATGCTAATGTCATATAGTTTTTCTAAATCAAACAGCTGTTAACAATCAATCAAAAACAGAACCATTCTGTATTCAAAGTTTTCCATTGCCGTACAATTCACACTACCCCTATGTAACCAAGGCATTTGTAGGGTTGATCTTTTCGAGAGCAATGCTGCCGTCCTAACAAAGAAGGCATTATTTCATAGTAATAGTACAAGCATTTTATTTTTTATGTTGTTACCGATAGAGTAGAAAATGGTTCCACTTTTACATTGCAGTTACACCTTTTCTGGTAGGGTGGTAGAATGGGCCCCCTGTCCAAACTAGCCCCTGTTAAGTGGGGCCTCTCCATCACCTCGTAATGAAGTTAGGCCTCGAGGGAAGGCCCCGCGAGCCCCTCGGGCCTGCGTTACTGATACTCGTAATTAAATGATCGATCAGATTGCATTATGGGAGTCAAACATCTGTGTATGTAGTGTCGAATGAATAGTTTATTTCTTTGTTTTATTGTTGTGAGTGTGAGTTGCACGAAGGTTCCGTTTTTGTATTCTTTTGCTTTGTAATATACATACACCGGTTTGACGGGGGCAAAAATTTACCAGTGCTAGTGATTCATTAAATATCGACTAAGTTTATCGACAACTTTTTTGTGTGAATCTTATATTTCTAGAAAAAGAAAGTCGTCCCTATATCTACTGTATCTGAATGATCAGCTTTCCATGAAGATAAGCAATCTTTTTTCTTTTGGGGCATTTTTAACCTACTTAAAAAACAAAAAAAAATCCAATTAGTCGGAATGCTAAATAATATTGTTCTACTGAATGAATTTGTTATTCAATGTTTTTTCAATGGTTGTTGACAAGTGACTAGAGTCCAGAGTCAATGTCAGATACCGGTTGTTTATAGTTGCGATAAGTATAAATAAAAGAGGTTTGCAGATAATTAAAAGGTAATCAAACTTGGCCGTTACTGAGGATATTGAAGATAAAATATTGCTTTTAATCGATGTCGATAAACTTTGTCGACATTTAATGAATCACTAGCAGTGTGGTACATTTTTGGTCCCGTCAATCCTGTGTATCTAATATAATGCGTACGTCAATATTTCTTCTTCTTAGCGTGTCGATGGCGTGTCAAATATGAGCTGAACAATATTCTGTCACGCGAACGGCAATGCTAGTGGCGTCATAAAGGTGCCGCGTGCAGGTGTTGGGGCACGAGGAGCAGAGCAGGAGACGCGCCATGGACTGTGGAGACTTTACCAAGTTTTCTCAGCATCTATCGACCTGAGTACGCAGTCTGTTGAGCGACTTCCACGCATGCCACGGTAATGAATGACCCGGTGGAAGTCTCTTCACAGGCGGAACAAAGGTCGGCAGAGAAGGTTCCTCGTCCTACAGACGGGACGGCCTTTTGGGGCGTCGATGACGAGATACACAGCCGAGGCAGCTTTCGAGGCTTTTTAACCGACTCGCTACAGCTTGACGTCCATAAAGAGGGTGACGCGCGTCAATACTGAACAGATATTATTATTTAATTAGTTTGGTATATTTACAAAAAAAAACAGGGGAAATTCCAGGCTTTTATTATATACTAGGTGTTTATAAACATACTTAAATACATAATACGCTAGGAATATTTTACCTACATTTCTAAAATATGTGCTACTAATTTTAAAGAGAAAATAACTGCAAGTTTTCGTTTAATGGCACTTATTTTTTGTCAGATTAAAACAACTATGTAATGTAATATCTTTTCAATTTTGTATGACAAAAATGGTGTTAGGTAACTCAAAGATGTTATTATTAAATTTTATTACTGCTTGATTAAAGTTGCTGCTGTCACTTTCTTTGCTATAGCAATAGAATAAGATAACACGTCACTAAACAAGCATTACATTTAATTCACATCTCTGAGTGCGGCAGTTACTGTTGTATAAAGGCCCTTTAAAACAATAAAAAAACCGCTATTAATTTGTCATGCTACTAGAAATGGAAAACTACTTGGATAAATACCCAAAGGTCTCCGGTCCACTCTTCGCCATAGTAAAGAAGGCAGCTTAGTGCAATGTAGTACATGAATCATTTTATACTCTATGGGTAACCACATTAGATTTAAAATTCTCATTCTGTTACTATGCAGTAGGACCCATCCGTTGGTGTCATGGCAGCATATCTCTGTAACTATAAACACTTTATCAATAAATATCTGCTCACTAAACACTGACTTTGACAAAGTATCAAACTATATCGTACCCAGTATACTTTTCTGACACTTCATTAAAAAAAACATAATTTATGAAGAAGTTTCCCCTTCCTTCTGCACAATTGAGCAGTTCTCCTAACGTGTTCCGACAGCCCTGGGTTTGACAGCCGGTCCATACAACACGAGTGGCGGCACCCCCCGAGGCTGACAGATGCAGAAAAAATTAACACGAGTGGTTTTTATTTGAAATATGGTGTTTATAAATCTTTTGTTCGGTTAAAGGTGTGAATTAATTACGTTTAAAACCATAAAGACATGATTCGCCATTTAAAAATAACATTTACGGACGGTCTCTGTCATTGTCTTTTAAGTGAAGGCTCAGAAAAACGCCCGTCGCTGAATACATATGAATTATGGTATAATAAACGTTTTTTTATTTTTTTCTTAACTTCACAAGGAAGTCTCTGCTTAATACGGAACAGGGATATGTTTTCAAAATGACTGTCGTTTTTCCAAGCCTTGCTTATAGTTTATTCTTGGTTTTTCGACACTCATTTCATAGGACGTATAACTTCATAAAATTATCATTTCATGTTTACCCATGTTTCGTCGATTTTCATTTCATAGAACGTATCACTTCATAGAGGAGTGAACAGTTTGTGATTGTCACGTGTAACCTAACCTAACAAAAGTCATTAATTTATTTTATTTAATTTTATTCTATTATATGGAACTATGGATTGTAAGGTCTGAAAATAAATAAATTCTATTAATCTTTAAGGAAACAATAATATGGCTTCAACAGAATATAGCTATTGATGAAGTGAATTTCGGTTAAATGTTTCAAATCAAAACAAACACCTTTTTTTACACGAAAAAGCACAAAATTGCGATATTTTAACTGATTATAATCTGTTTATTTTGAATCAATGTCTTATTTTTTTTGTTTTCATTCAATTCCTATTGCAACCACTTAAGTGTACTTAATTTAAAGCAACGGTTGTAATGTTTTAGTACGCATAACGGGACGGTTTATTAAAAAAATATAGATTGCAAATGTCAATTAATGTCATAGATTGTATAGGGTATTCTTATTTTATCGTGCGGTAATAAGAAATAGCACTTTTCATCAAAAGGAAGTGCTGGTAGATTATTTGATGTGTTTTAAAGTAACCCGGGCAGCAACATACAGAAAGAAATAATCTGATTAGATAAAAACTCGCTAAAATTAAGCTGAGGAGAAGAAATCTTTTTGGTTAATATACTTTTACTTATAAATGTATGCTTCTACAAACAGACTACGTTATATTACGAAACATTAATAATATCTAGGGCTAAATACGGCACATGTTTAATACAGCTGTCTGGAATGAATATCTTTCATTTCTTTTCTTCATTTGCTGAAGTAAAACGAGATTTATTCTTTGACAGGCCTGGAATACCATTAAAAGGTAAGCGAAATTGCAGAACATTATGTGTTTTATCATGATTACCAATCTACATTTTTATTAACTTAACCTAGCAAGGCTTCGCATGGACACCTTTTTGTAATTCCATCTTTAAATACTTGTAACGTGACATGCAATTTTCCATTTGAATTCGAATTTGAAAAATTTAACATTACCAACCGTAAATAAACACACATGTAAAATAAAAGAAAGTGCGATAGATCGCGTCATTGGTGTCATTTGTTTGTTTTTCTGTTCCGTACAAATGATTCAATCGATTTGAATCTAACTTCCTGGGATGGTAGAGGCGAAACTATATAAGTAGTTCAGAAAAGAATGGCAATGTAATGATTTCATTCCAAGGATTACGTTTTTGGATGAAAATTTTGAAAAATAATAATGTTAATTGTACCGTTAAATAAATAAAGAGAAAGCCATAAATGTTTATTCAGTAAGGTAGACTGCACTGGCTCTTTTACACGTACTTAATATACCAGGTCTCTATAAAAGATCTCTTTCTGCTGACAACAAGCGACGCTAATAAACCCTACAGTCAGTCATTTCTAAACATAAAAACTTAGGTACTTTAATGACAGCTAAGAACGTTCAACTACTTTAATTATTTAATTCAAATGTAACAGCTATTTCCCTTTTTAATATGGTACCTCGTTACTCATAATTTAAAGCTAAAATCTATTTCAGCCAGATCCATGAAACCCCAAATGAGCTTAAAGTTCATTTTACTAACACCTAAACTACATTTAAATTGGAATCGAAACCCTATTTCACTGCGAAATTGCTTTACACCTCCAATAAATAACTTCACCTAGTCTAGGTTAACTATCTTTGTTAACGTTTGACGTATATTTCAAAACGTTATATTATAATACTGTAAATAATTATAATGTATTCACTAGAAATTTGAACTTATTTTTAAATAGGTTACATTTTGCAACTGCATATGAGACCAATGTACTCGTATTACATTCAATGTAAAACGAAATTATTCGTTTAAAATGCAAAAAAATGATGAAAAGGAGAGGGAAAAAAACAACACAGGCTACCTCTCTTGCTCTTTGTCTTTCGACTTTGATTAAAGTCGTCGACATAGCAGCTCGAATAAGATAGTTGGTGAATATTTGGCTCACGAAGCACGTTGGATTCAAAGTTCATAGAAGATCGGTGAAAAAATACATATATTCTGGTGTGGTTATATTCTAAATATAAAGAAATACCAAACGAACATCATATTTTTTCAAATATTCTCGTTAATTTGAAAAAGGATACAATTCAACTTAAAATTATGCCTAATGCTCATTATGCGAAATGATAATTATGACAAATGAAATTAAGCAATTCGATGAACCGACACAGGAAACAATTGTAAGCACGTTAGCAAACTTCTTATCTCGGTCTATTAACCATAACATTAGTAAGTTGTTTACGGCGAGGTACCGGATAAGGGTGAACCGGTAACCACGCGTTGATTGTCACGGCCCAAGTTGCCGGTTATTGCTGCAGTTACATCCTTATCATTAATACGATTGGAATATTAGCTGCTTTTGATTTATGGCATTTGTTTTGATATTAAAATTTAATAGTTATAATTATAACACTTGCGCCGGCACAGAGTATATAACATCTACGCTGGTCCTGTGCCGGCCTTTTTGTGACTTTTTTTTGCAAAACTTCTTCTCTTATTTTTTTTTAATATTGTTCTTTTTTTTTGAACCTCTGAATCAGAACATTGTTTTACTAAGGAAGGCCCTACCCATGTGGAGTCCAACTATATACTTAGTATAGTCTAAGTTGCTAAACAGTTTAGTGCTTTATCGCATTGACGCTTTGACAGATTAGTGCAGCTGTTCAAACATAAGGTTTAGGTGACGCAGCTACTTATAAGGCCGACCGTACAAGTGTTAATTGGCGCTTAAAGATACAAGTCTGTTCTTTATTATGTAAGAATAAGAAAATGTTGGGCTTGATGTAGGACTCTGTAGCAGTTATAAGTAATTACAAAAACAATTAAGTATTTTAAAACCATCTGTTATAGCAAATTTTCCATTTAAAGCTAATTTTCAGAACTGATATTAAACAATTTAGTCGCCTACGAGTTTAACGTACAAAGAGATCAAGTCTACAGTCGTGATTATATGCACATACATCATACATACCCTTACGCCTTCATTCCCAGAGTGCAGAGCTAAGGAATTACCAACGACTCAAAAACTTGTTGTCAAATTCTGTTACGACATTTTCCACAAATAGGCAAGAAGAGTCGTAGTAATTTAAATCATTTTTAAAATTAAATAATATAATATGATAATGTCATTTTCATTCTAATCATAATAGATGTGCACAATACCTACAAATATTTATTGTACGTTCAAATTTTCAGTTTTCTGTCTTTGATAATATTTGATTAAAAAATACTGTGAAATACAGACTAACAGACAGGGCAAAACTATAAAAGGTCGTTGTATGACAACAGAACCATAAACAAATCATCATAAACTAAAATCTTGGCCTGTTTATTACGAACTGATGTTTAGTGTAACCTATTGTTTCTATTTAGTCCGCTAAGTTATCTGGAAATGTTGTGTATACTTGTAATTGGCTTGTACACTAGACATAATACCTTAACCTGTTACTATGATGTGAATGCTTTCTGTACTTGCTGTAAGTGTACCTTTCAATAAAAAAAAAAAAAAAAAAAAAAAAAAAAAAAAAGCAGACACAGGCAAAAGTGTTAGTTTGAAGCAGTGGTATCCAACCTTTTTTCGACCAAAAACCATTTTCCTTGTTTTATTGTGAGCAGAGATTAAAGAATTCCTATTTTTTCATTTTGGTATTAAACGCCTAAGAGAGTAAGTTGTTGAGAAGAGTATTACTTGATTTATAGTTTCAGAAGTTGTTACACCCAAAATTCCTAATTAATTTAGGACAAATAAGCACAAACAATTGTGAATTACAAAAAAATCAATGCTGAATCCAGACAGCTTTGAAAATATCTGTGGACAACCAGTTGTAAACCACTTGTCTCTTAATGTTTGATCAATTGAAATACATCGTAAAAGAGCCCGTTTTGCACCCGTCCAAGTGTTCCCGAAGACTGTTAGAGTATTGCACATGTCTAAGCGCTTGCCGACAAGCGCTGAGCGCGCTCAGACCCGCTTACAGCGTCTCAGCGCTGCCGGCTTACGGGGAATCCGCGCAGCTCGATACAACGCGTCACTGTTGTCTTAAGCAAATTGGCGATAGAACTTCACAGTTTTAGAACCAGCTGCAGCATGATTCTGCTGAAAGATACTTTTTTGACGTGTAAAGTGGCGTACTTGCTGAATAAAAATCTTTCATCTTTCTTTCTTTCTGTCTATGGGATGGAGATGGCAAGCACACAAATACCTCTGATGATAAGACAAGTGGGTTTAATTTCAAGACTACAGTGTTAAGATTTCAAATCCCCTGACAAATCTGAGGAGTAAAGATAGAATTTGCACACTAATATTATTCAACGTATTGTTTAACTTCCATGTACAACCAAATACGCAATGATGATGATGTCCACGTACAAGTTTGCTTTGATGTGTTTTATGCTTGTACTAGCAAGTTTAAACATATTGACTTTTGAAGAGTACACGCCCAAACATGTTTCAAACCGATGTATATGCACAATATTGAAAAGGATCAACGTGACGTCCATTTGCTTGAAACTTCGCAATGAACAATCATAGCACGAATGAACAAACAGTTCAAACATCGAGCACGTCTGTTGATACCCATGCTTTATGAAAATTTGCTCGTCGAGCATGTACAGTAGAATGGTGGTAGGAGCTTGTGCAGTGTATATCTGAATCGCTATCGCCATCATACCCTTTAAACTACTGAAATACATCATGCTCATATTAATGTGTGGCTAGTATTCATTCAGGCATTCTCATTAGTCCTCTGGCTTGTGTGCTTCTTCGCTTTTTCCATGCTATCGTGGAGGACTTTACCCGATAATACATAGGGTTTATTGTTGCAAGATAGAAACACTGTATGATGGATGAGTTTACAGTAATGGCTGGTTCAGCACAAGCATGCCAGTGGAAGTACATTGACGAGTTGGTTTTCACGTTTGAGTCGAGTGCTATAGTAACGACGCAATGTACTTCTGCATGCTTTTGCTGGACCAATGTAAATTAGCCATTAAGACGGTTTAGATGTCTTGGACTCAAGACTTGTTTCACAACAGTAACTGAAGTGTCTGTGCTTACGCTGTGCCCGTCCCGAGCATTCCTTGGAGCTGCAAATGAAAGCTGGTAAAATTAATTATTTTATTTATTCGCCGGACGGCGTGGACTCGTGTACTTTGCCGGAACAGCGCTGGAATAAACTGCGCTGTTTAAAGCATTGTGTAACGTTAGTTCATTTGGTAACAAAATAAAATGGCCACGTTAATAATTAGTTCTCTATTTGTTTTGTTGCTGGAGGTTGCTTTTAAACAGAGTAATTCAAGCTACAGTGGGAAAACCAGTATATTAGCAGTAGTTGGCATTCTATCGCTTTCACTCTCTGGTATAAGAAATGAGTCTCTATTGACTGCCATAATTATTTTTAGTCATAATGTGTTGTAAGTCATAATTTTCGCAAGTCATAATGCATTTTTCTCAGAACACGGTTATTTTTTCAGGATTATTATAAAACTAACCTAACCTAACCTAACGAATCTACACGATTAACGTTTATATAAAACTGTAACTTCAGCCTGAAAGAAGTTATGACAAAAAAATTTATGACTAACAATACATTATGACCAACGATATGTATGGCAGTCAAAGGGATCCGATAAGAAATTCCTACACCGACATAATGTCAAAAAGAACGTGACAACAATACACAGCCGAATAGGTACCTGTGGTTTGACTGTCTTTACTTATGCAGCTCAAGCATATTGTTTAAATTTGACTAATAAAGAAAATTCGTTTATAATAACGAGGCCTTATGACACAGGTACATTTCATACATATACTAGGAGGCCTCTACCACTGTGTAACCAACCCACCGTTGTTAAATTAAATTAACATTTCTTTAGCACATACGACAGGTACCTGCACAAGGTCCAGAGGGGCTATTGCCTAACGCACTCGCAATTGCAAACGTTTTCATTTTGAAAATCGAAGGCTTGTCTGCATGCAAAATGAAAACAATTTTTCCACTTTGAAGTCGATTGCGATTGCGAGTGCGTTAGGCAATAGGCGCACTGGATCAACTTCCACTATTACTTTAAAAGTAGCACGATGGCCTTGCAGGGTAATAATTCTCTCAACAACGACGGTCGAACGGACGAACGAGTGAATCTCCAAGCGCTAAGCGGCGAGTTTAAGTAGTCCCGTCAGTGCGAACAAAACATATTTTAGCGCGTGCATTTTTAATTTAGCAGCATGGTTTCTGCCGATGGATCGAACGTATAAGGCTGCTCTGACGAGACCTACTTAAACTATCTAGGTTCAGCGTGCCCCAGTGAAGGGCACTGCTACCGAAGCCCGTGTGAAGCAGTAACGGTGTTATCACTAACTGCGCACTCAACTCAAAAAAAAAAAAAAAAAAAAACCTACTTAAACTCGCCGCTGCAATTTCGCTCGTCCGTTCGACCGTCCGTTGTTTTTAAGAGTATAACTCCCCAGGCCAGGTTTTCGGCAATCTTCGACAAGGCCAATGCTAGACATTTTGGTAGGTCTATAAATAAATATGAATGAAAGCGTCTGCTTATGAATAGGGACTCCGGATGAGCCTGAAACATGTCGAGCGTTTATCGACATAATTTACGTGAGTAACCCGGTGTGATCTTCTTTAAATGTCTTAGGGCCGTATTAATAAACTAATGCCCGTCTCGAGATGCGTCAAAAATGACAGTGTTCTATGGTTTGACGTTTACTTTGACGTGTCTTGTGACGGGCATCTCAGCTAATGAGTTTATTAATACGGCCCTTAGTCTCTCTTCAGTTTTATGTTTATTATAAAATTGTAGTTGAATCGAACAATCTTAACTAAACGCTTCTAAAACCTGTTAAAGCAGTGCGTTAACAAACAATCAAGTGAGCTGAGTTCAGGTTCAAACACGCGGCGAGCGCGAGCGAATCTGCTCGAGTCCTACTTGAGAGCGCGACGAGTCGCGTGAACCGATTACGGGATCTTAGCGCGGGAGCTGGTGTCAGAAAACCGGTGGTCATTTTACTATGGACTTCAATGGTCTATAGGGTATTATGAAATCCCCGTAGGTTCCGTGGTAGGACACAAGAAAAAACACTTCGAAATTTAAAAGTTGAATGCTGGTTTTCTTTCAAACCAATCGTTTGTTTTTTAATATACTGGCCCGCAAAACTAAGTATGACACTTTCAATGTCATTAAAAGTGTCATACTTAGTTTTGCGGGTGAGTGTAGTTTGTTTACGCGCATCGTGCTTGCGTTTTGCATGGAACGGGCTTGTTGCTACACCTTGTAGATTTCAATAAGTTCACAAACAAAATCCCGTTATCTTCTAGTTAATTCCTTATTTTATTATTAAATTATGTAGGTCTTTTTAAACTACTACTTAAGAAACAAAACCCTAAAAACCCACTTAACCGCACCAACCTATTCACGTTACTAAATAAATAAATATATCAAAGGACAATCTCACACAAATGTACCTAGTCCCAAACTAAGCTCACAGCTTGTTATTATGTGTACTAAATGACGATAAACATACTCACTTAGAAAAACCCATACTTAAATACTCCAGCTCATCGCTCAAGTATTTGCCCACACCAGGAATTGAATTTATTGCCAACTAGCGACCCGCCCTCGCTTCGCTTCGGTTTATGTGAGTTTTCTGTAATACCCGTACGTAAAACAAAGTTTATTATACATGAAAACCTTCCTCTTGAATTATCCTATCTATTAAAAAAACCGCATCAAAATCCGTTGCGTAGTTTTAAAGATCTAAGCATACATAGGGACAGACAGCGGGAAGCGACTTTGTTTTATAATATGTAGTGACGACGGACAAACATGCAGGCGGCCCACCTGAAAGGAAGTAGTCACCGCCGCCTATGGACATTTGCAACGCCTGAGGTGTCAGTAATCTCGAAGAAATTTACTGAAACAATTTTTAAAAAGCCTCATGTTGTAGCGCATAGGGAAAGTCTCAGCAGGAAGTTCTTTACAAACTCCTATCCTTCAAGAGGGTTATTTATGTGGGCTGAATGGCGCCTTGTAAAGCAAAAGGCGTTGCTGCGGAGTAAAGTACTGGTTGGACCAGTTTAGCACACACATCTGCTTTGATTTGATGAAGTTCAAATAGTCTAAGTATCAATGACATACAAAATTCTAAGTAGACAAAGTTGGGACCAAAAGAGTATCGAGTACGGCCCTCGATCGACCCATTTTATAGACACGGCTTCACAAGGCCGATTGCTTTGTAATAATAACCAATTATTGAACCGATCCAGATAACTGATAACTAATAGTATCTAATTGGACAATATTAATTTACGCTTCGACCTAAATTGAGGCTTTTACAATGAAATAGAACCTAACTGCTGGCAGTTACGCCCTTAATGATACAAAATATCAGGTGATAATAACCAATGTGGCGTAAACGCCGCTTATGACTAAGCAGAATAGAGATAATTTATTTGATATTCATGAAATATCAGGGGACAATCTATCAAACTAATCTCTAAGCTTGAACTCGTACTATGGCTAGTATCCATACAACGTACAGTGGTATAATAAATACTTATCAAGAGAAAAATATACTTAAATACAAAGAAAAAATTAAAAGACAGACAAAATACTCGTGCTCATCACACAAATATTTGCCAATTCTTGGGGCAGGCCTATGTCCACCGGAGAGGTTTTAAAGGGGGGGACGCGTAAATGCATTTCCTCTCCGTCAAAAAAAAAACGGCCTATTACCACTGGATATCTTTCGGCTAAAATGTTGATAATGATTACAAACGGTCCTTGTAAGATTTATGAAGACAATATTAAGACGTTTATTTTATTTTATAGAACAGCTCACAAACTACACGAAGGAAGAAATCCCCCTCCCGGGCTAGCGCCGCACCGCGAGATTAAACTCCGAGTGGCCCCGCTGCACTCGCACCAGCTACACTAATCTTTGTACATCAAATACTGCTCGTAAATGCACTTTATGTTATATTATGAAGAAAATTGAAAGTTTGGAAAGTTTACGTTCGTTTTTATTTTTACTGTTACCCATATAATGTTATTCCTAAAGGTTGTGTAACTTAAAGTTAGTTTTTGGAATTGATACAAAAAAATATATAACTTCCTTAGTGGTGGAAGAACCTTGTGCAGAGTCCGTTGGGATCGTTACCACTATCTCATCCATCCATACCAATCGCGTCACTGGTAGATCACGTTATACGAAAAGTTAAGTGATCTACCAGTGACGCAATTGGTTTAAAAACGAAACTAATAGAAACGCTAGTTAGCGTAATTCATCTTGGCAAGGGCTTTAGGTTGCTTGATATCTTTTTCCAATCTTGAAAAGTTAAATGCTTCAGGAAAAAAACATTTCTAACTTGAGATATTTTATGAATTAGACTGGAATTGGACTAAACGAAACCTCGAACTTTCGATAGGCTATCCCGCGGACCTAAGTAACCTCGTCTAACCATGAGTGAAGCATGAAAATTTTTTGTTAGTATGCACACCATAAACTGTCACTCTAGCTGTGGCTCGGCACGTTGTCTTACCTATTGTATCTGTGTGCGTGCGGTAAGCCGTGTATACAGGCAGTGCAACATTACGTCCGTATTTTTTAAGTTTTATTAGAATCGCATAGTTTACAATTGACTTGAAAATTGTACTAGTAGCCACGTAGTTAAATAATGTCACCCCAGAACCTAACTAAGCGCTTGCCGCTAATTGTGTCGGCTCCTTAGGGTCGTTAGGCTAAGAGACTAAGTAAATATTACCTTATACCCACAGGACTATCGGTTTACCTGATCAGGAATCTAATTTTGTGCGGTCTTAGGATAAACATGAAATAAAAATAAGTATTATAATATTTAACAAAATCTAATAGTTATAATATACCTACATCTCTCGCACAGTAAAGCATATTTATTTGTAAAATAAATTAACTCTTGTGGTTGCCGGGTTAGAATAGTGCCAGTCCATGTCTTCCCGTGGATGTCGTAAGAGGCGACTAATGGAATAAAAGGTACCCCTTTGAGTATATTCTCATAACAGTTGTAATTATAAAAATATGACGTAAACATTTAAATAAACTTGAAAAAGCATTAGTATTTTAAAATTGTTTTATTACAATGTATTTCTTAAATAATTATTGTGAATATAATAACTTTCTTTGTTTTTTCAATTGTACTTTAAATTGCTAATATTATGAACCTATTTCATTGAATCTCAATAATAAAAACAGGAGATGACTATTATGTGATCACCAAAACTTTGTTCGCGGGTATAACTCACACTCGATGTATTATACAGGGTGCACTCGGGGAAAAACGCTCACAATTTCATATTATTATGCACGAACATGAAATTTTCAATTCTGCAAATATGACTGTTCCAAGCAATTTGAAGTGAAACCGACAACGCTGAGCAGCGCCTTTACTGCTTCCATCAGACATATTGAACGGCACATGTGCTGTGCGGAGATGAATTCTTAAAAAAAGAAATAAAACTATATCTTACACGAATTTTTGCGTCTTTGCCAACCGCTAAAATTTTGACAATATCTTCTATTTATTTTCGCTATGTTGTCATGAAATTTTACGTCAAATTTTACTATTTAAATAGTTTATTGGCAATATGAGAGCAGTATTTTTTGATAAGCGTTTAAAGCAAAGAGCTCAATAAATTTTAATTAAAAATTTATTACTATATAATACTATACGAAATAAAAATAAAACCCCTTTATTAAATACTTGAAAATACGAAACAATTCCAGAGCATAACAGTATTGTCTTTTTATTGAGTCCCGATTTTGTTTTTCATTATAATCAGTTCAAATATTGTCAGGAATAGGCAATGCTGTTGGAGATTTGATCATGGAGTCGATCGAAGGTGGCTCCAAAACCAATTAATCCATCTATTTGGCTCTCTAAGGCCATCCTGATTGAAGCATACCACTCCAGGTTCTACATACAATTCTGGAAAAAGACCCTTTCAAGTTCTAGTCTCCTTAGGGATTCATTAAACGACCTTAATGATTGATTCTATCTCTGATATCATCCTCCAATCACTGTTCTTGACGTAGACCTACCAAGTTTTGAATCATTACTTCAGGTTCGATAAAAAGATCATAATAAAATTGTGCTAAAAAATACAGTCGTTGATAAAAGCTTGTCATTTAATTATAAACCTATTTAATTACCATTTAATAAAACGAATGTTCACTGGTTTTAAAACATTGAGAGAAAACTAATTCTACAATTAATGAAGGAGCTTTATCCGCATGAATGTTTTTAACGTAAGTCAATATAATTGCGGTGAATGTCAAGGATTCCTATTCACTCCAGTAGACACGTTAGGGCTCATCTTGGATGCATGACTGCCGAATCAGATAATTTTCGAACTTTCAAAGTCACCTGTGTGGGCGTGTGAACTCCTCTGACCTTCTTAGCACAAAGGGCCTATTTGCTATAAAAGCCATGTTCTATTATACCACTTTGCGAGTAATATTTATAAGGTTTAAAATGCTTTAGCTATTAAATGGCAGATGTACACTTTAATTAACATTTTTGAATAATAAAGGGTTTCTAAAGCGTATTGGAGGCGTTTTTAGTATCGAAACGCGCCTGAATGCGTTCGTTTGCATCTTCTAAGTAATTTTGGTACGTAGTCGTAAAACAACTAAATAGACATTTGATTTTTAACATAACATATAACCCTAATTTAAGATCAGATCTTTATAACCTGCAAGAATCCGTTCTGCAAGCCTTCTAGCAAACAAAAATATTTTCACGAACACTGTCACTGCAATCCCGCCTCCCCGGTCTCCTATTTTTTTTTTTTTTTTTTTATGTCATCGAGTAGACAAACGAGCACACAGGCCACCTGATGGTAAGTGGAAACTGTGACCCATAGACATTCGCAATCACAAGACTGCAATGCAATCCTAAGACTGCAAATGCGTTGCCAACCCTGAGGCTACGATGGAATGCCTGTATGCTAGTCATTTCACCGGCTGTCTTATCCCCAAACCGGAACACAACAATGCGAACACTGCTGTTTGGCGGTAGGTTAATGGATAAGATGGTGATGCAAGAATCCGTTCTGCAAGCCTTCTAGCAAACAAAAATATTTTCACGAACACTGTCACTGCAATCCCGCCTCGCCGGTCTCCTAAGCACACTTACGCCGCGCCGTTTTGCCTCGCGCCAGAACATTAATAAAGCATGCTGATCATGTGTGCACACAGTGTCCCGCTCTTATTGGAATGCACTGTATTTACCAACAACTTATAACTTGGGACGCGTCAAGGTGAGGGTGACACATTATTGAACCAAAGAATTCTATCGGCATTTTTGAGATTAAACTATCGGTAAGGTCCGGCCTAGAAATATGGATAAAAGCTGTATTTGTGCGGATTTAGTGCACGCTGTTTTTTTTTTCTTTTATTAGGGTTACTGCATCAATGATGGTCACTTTTAGCTGTCAGGCATCAATAATTTACACTTCATTCTTAATTCAAATTTCATACAGTCCTAAACTGATTGTTGCAAAACAAATGAATGACCCTTATCTTTTGTAAAGAACCATTGTCCATTACTGGTTCCATCAACCTACCTTAAATTTCAAACGAAACGTCAATATGGAACTGGAAATGTAAATTTATTTTATTATTGTGTTGACTTTATAATTTTTGTACATTATATTGACATCGGACGAGTGACCATTTTATTAGATGTGTAATTGTTGTTGTTATATTATTTTTTTTGTATTCTTTGATTATTAGTATTTATGTTTGACAATCTCAATGTAATTTCGTATTTTTTGACATGCAATGCAATTAATATTGTAATATTACATTGATGAATAAATAAACTAAAATAATCTAAATGAAATCGAATTTAAATATATTTGTGTGAATATTAGTATAATTATACGTCTAATTAATGATTTAAAATTATAAACTTAAAATTGGTTAACATGAAATTTTATTAAGAATGCTGGTATTTATGCTATCATAAGAGGGCAATAATATTTGTTGTCGAGTTGATAAATTAACAGTTGGGTATATTATTATGAATATTTATGAGTCTTTCCAATGTTTCGCGAATATTCTCTAAATCAAAAGTCATTACGCTCGGTGACCCGGAAATTTGATAACAATTCGGTTGAAGCAAAACATTACGCAGAAGATAGGCGTAAATAATAGACCCAAGATCGACAAAGGAACCAAAGGCAGTACCCAAGGTCGAGGCACAATACGTTGTTACTCCTAAGCCAATACAGCACTCAAAACAAAACCTCTTGTTTGCCTCTATTTACCAAACAACATCAACCTGTACAAACACATCACACGTGATACATTGCTGCGTTGAATCGAAAATTTGGTAACTTGTTTAACTCAAACGCAGCATTGTAAAGAGTTTTAATCTACAGTCGGATGTTTAAACGGTTTGATGGTATTAGGTTTTCGTACGTTATTTTGATCGAGGAGACAGTATGATCTGTTTTAATTAGAGAGTACAATTATAAGGATCATGGCGTCGGTAGCAAATTAACAGAAAGGAATCCCGAAATGTTAAAGAAAAATTGCGCAAGATATTTTGACTTTTGTTTGACGTTAAAGGGCTTAAGATTTCTTGTTCGTAATTTCACCTTCAATGTGTTTCGTCAATTTGTTAATTCAATACAAAATACGATTTAATCAAGCTTGTCTTAAAAAAGCGCTAACACACAAGCCTATTAAAGCCTAAACCTGTTCACATAATGAACCTCCATGCAGTCAACCTGTGGTTAACGTTTGTTGTTATTTTTATAGTGTGTATAAAAACATGCGTGATTTTGAAATTTCCTATTTTATTTTTGCTCTGCTAAAGCCGTCGGTATCTTCGCAGTATAATGTCTATAAGCGTGTGGGTCGAGATGTTTTGCTGGCAAAATAAGCGATTAAATAGTAGATCTCAGATGAGGACACAACAATGCGAACACTGCTGTTTGGCGCCAGTTGGAAGTATAAGATGGTGGTAGCGGTCCAGACGGACCCTGCACCAGGTCTTTTCACCACTGAAAGAGTTGAGATGTTACAGTCAGAACACTTAGTTGGTCAAAGGTACTTTAAACTGCAAAAATCAGTTTAAAGTACATTTTCCTAAAGCCCGTTTTGCGACTTTCGATCCATCGGCAGAAACGATGCTGCTAAATTGAAAATGTACGCGATAAAATATGTTTTGTTCGCACTGACGGGACTACTTAAACTCGCCCCTTGGACGTTCACTTGTTCGTCCGTCCGACCGTCGTTGTTGAGAGAATCACTACCCTGGCCACAAACGTCATCTCTATCGGCATTTTTATTGCTGTTTTTTTAATTATACAAAAACCCAAAGACGCCGTCTTTAACAATTAATATTAACCAAGTTCTTGTTGAAGCGGAATTTAAAAATGAAAATAGCTCCAGGGAGAAACTTGACTATGAAACTACGAATAGGTAATTAGAGGCTTCCATTTGTAGTTATTTTTATGATAATGGAGCAGTCAACTTTTATTATCAACAGCTTCGCCGGCGCCGTCGACTCTACAATTCGGAATTAAAACTCACCATTTAATTTAACGATTACTTTACTTCACCGAATTTTCTTATGAAAGCTAAGTAAGTTCCTGGTTTTGGCGCTAGATGGCGGTAAAATAAAATATGCTTATATTATAAATAGAGCGCGGGTAAGTTTAAAAAATATGTGAATACACTTTATATTTATGTAAATGTCTCATTTAATTTTATGGATATAATATTACGAGGTTAGCTTAAAGTCTGACATGTTATTCGTGACTGTATGATGCAAGTTTTATATTTTCATTACACTTTTACGTTCGTGACAGTAGGGTGATATTGGGGATTCTGGATCATTTTTTCCTCGCTGCGCTCGGATGATCCAGAATCCCCAATAGATCTTTCGGTCTGTGATTCAGAATGTAATTTGTAATATAGGAAGCCTGGTTTCATTCAGCGAAATGTAGGTTTACCAGTTTTATTATCAAAAATTTCTGCAACAAAAATACTTTGTAAAAAGAGGCAAAACCGGAGTGCCGTATAATTCAAGTTTACTATTTCTCTTGTCTGTTTACGGCACTCCGGTTTATTTTTATACATTTTATTTCTTTCCACTTTGCATTTCATTTTGTTCCCATTAACACTTTCCGACAACCATTATCGTACTAATGTAGGATAGTCCCAAACAGTTTTCTGGATTGGCCAATTCCATACTAATTGTTTAAGGACAGGTGGTCTTTCGAAACGTTCCAAAGGGGCGCCTCCTCCGTACTGATTTTTACTCAACCAATATAATGTCAGTACGTTAATCTATATATACGCCCGATTTTAAAAACTTTGATAGCGCGATTTAGATCTTTTTCAATAATTAATATCAAATCAAAATGATAACTACAAACTTTTTTTTGGTTTCAAGCTCTCTTCAGTTCTTATTAAAAACCACATTAATACAAGCGTCGATTAAAGTGAAATACATTAATTATTCTAACATTTGTATATTATTCAAGTCATGAGAGATTGTTACGACATCTATTAAGAAAGATACTTAACATCTGCTAATCAGACATAGAGTAATCGGATGGCAAGTGACTCACGCGCTGCGATGCGGTTAGTAAGAACTGCGCTAATCAATGTTATTGTTTAGCGTAAGGTGGCGTTAACGTTAAAATTCCGATCGTGAACTGAAACGTTAATAAATAAATCGACTGAAATTATTAGGTTATAACATGGTTAATTATGTGTGTTTGATTACGATTCTCGCTAGAGTCACAATTATGATGATATTTTATTAAATAACGAACATTTTCTATATTTTATTCAAACCATAAAAGTATGTTACGATATCTATCTAAATCAGTTATCATCTTTATTGCTAATCGGACAAGAAACTCAAACGCTGTGTTTACTGTTTACTTAGAACTTTGCTAATCAATGTTAAGATGGCGTGATGAATGCAATAATAAACGACATCTATCTAAATCAGGTGTCAACTTTATTGCTAATCGATCAAAAACTCACGCGCTGTGTGTAATGTTCACTAAGAACTTTGTTAATTAATGTTAAGATGGCGTGATGAATGCAATAAAATAACCATTGCATAGCATGCTGCATGACATGTAAATATTAGGAAACGTAAGTAATTCCTTGCTGTAATTCAAGTTCATTCTTCATGTGATTCGAAAATATACCTACGTACGTGTTTTTCTTTCTTATTTTTTTAGCTGAAGGCGTTAAACAACTTCAAAGTAAGTAACAGCGTCAAAGTAAGTACAATCTGTCGCTGCTGTCTTACAGTTTAGACAATGTCTGTTTTATATTTTCCTTAAAAGTAAATCTTCATAGTTAAGCTTCATTCGGTACATAGGAAAGCAAGTACATGCTGCTACCAAATACGAATACGGTTTCAGATTAACGCGGCTAGCTGGCGCCGCGCCTTATGTGTAAAGGATTGGGATTGATTCACAATAATTAATATTTTGAATTCTAAAAGACGGGCGTCTGTAGTGCTGAATTAAGGTTTGATTTTGTTTGGACAATCTCATTTGAAATAAAAATATATTACTAGTAATTTTTATTTGGTAACATCTAAATGCAGCCTTAGTTTATAGGGTTATAAATGGAGCATCCTTTTATTTGAGCATTCAATTCGCAGCAACAGTGCAGTGATAAAGGTGTCCAAAGTCTGATTAAAAGTTGCAGCAAGTATGTACGTATTTTTTTTTTTATAATATTACTATCGTTAATTAATGTGTTTGTTTAGTGAGTCTTATTCAAATATGTTTAATGATAATAGGTCGTCAGCGTTCAATCTGTTTGACTCCGATGAGGAGATCAGTGCTGCGCAGCAACAGCCTGCATCTACGAGTTCGAAAGTGAAGACGGTAAACGCGAAGCAGAGAAGAACAAAGAAGGCGGCGGAGCCATCTGCAGCGGAACTGCGGGGCTGTGATTCAGACCTGGATGGCACAGCGAATGCATCAGCTGCTAAACCGAAAAAGAGACGAGTCGCTGCGTTTTTAGATTCCGAGGTAAAATGCCTATTGTTTCTCAAAACATTCTTCGGGGACATGATAGCTTAGTTGGTAGTGACTGTGCCTATGAAGTTAGCGGTCCCCGGGTTCAAATCCCGGTAAGGGCAGATATTTGTGTGATGAGTGATGAACACAAGTATTTGTTCCCAACTCTTGGATGTTTTCTATATATATTAAGTATTTATTTATCTATATAAGTTTCTCTATTATTTTATTAGTTGTTATATTAAATTAGTGATTGACTAACAAAGATACTCACAATTAAGTTTTTCTATAGGTACACGCTTATTTTTATAATTTAAGCGGTTTTCTTAATAGTATTTATATAGGTGAATAATATAAGATTACTAAAAAATTTCAGGGTGAGGAAGATGAGCCGATCAGAGCCGCTCCGCTACGAAACTTTCTGACGCGGCGCACGGGCTCGGGATACACGCTGCAGCGAGATCCCAGCCGGCGCGGCGAGTACTACGTCGAACTTCGAGTCTTCAACACGCGCGAGCTCGAGCCGGTGGCGACGGAAGCAACCAGGTGGAAACACGCCTTTTTTACATTTAAAGGGGCTGTAGATAACAATAGCCCCGTTTTCAAAGCGGTTAGACAAGTTGGTCAGGCTGCTAAACAAGAATATAAGGGCATACAACCTGTGTTGTACCCGTCAAATACTTTTTGATTTTAGTGATATGTGTTTGTAATCTACTATTTTACAGTCGGTTTACTGCCAAATTTAAAACTTTTACAGTCACGTTAGAAAAACAAAGCACATCTTAGAACAAATACAGTAAAAAGATGTTCTTTTGCAATGTATGTAATGTTTCTGTTCCAAAATTAGCAGCACATAAAAAGACCAATATCCACAAGTCTAATAGTTTATTAAGTACGCGGCTTGAAAACGTTTATAATTATAATAGCTAACGCTTTTCGAAATAGAATAGTTAGTTATAAAGTCAATCCCTCAAACACGAATATTACCCCAGATTCATTTTTATGTGAAAATTCTGATATAGCACAACAACTTATTAAAGATTCATTACAAAAGCATGTCTCACTCAAAGTGAATTTGGAACTTTTTGTAAAGTATTGTTTGCCAAAAAATGGTGAATGTTCCATTAAGTCATTTAACACGAAATATGATATAGTTTTGCAGAGTACAGACGTTTTATCATTATATAAATCACTTGCTGATGTACTAATTACTAAATGTACAGAATTTGAGCTCTCCGAATCAGGATGGTCAATCGAATCAGTTAGTCACCTAGAGATAAACATAGTAAAATACAATCCTTTGAGAGCTGGATCGTATATACCATTACCAAAACATATCGCTAATACAAAAGCTTGTTTAAATATAAATATTTAATGATGATAAACAATGCTTTCTATGGTCCATAATGGCTCATTTGTATCCTAGCAAGGTTAACTCAAATAGAGTTTCATCTTATCCCAAATACCAAAATATTTTAAACACTTCCGGCATGACATTTCCGCCCAGCATGCTCGATATAAAGTGGTTTGAAGCCAACAATACAGATATTAGTTTTAACATCTATGGTTTAACCAAAAATGGTAGCGTTACGGGTCCTTTATACAAAACCGCTAATCGTAAATTACAGCACATTAACTTGTTATTAATAACTAAAAAAAGTAAGGCACACTTTTGCCTAATAAAAAACTTTGAGAAACTTGTTCGCAAACAGATAACTAAACATAAATCTAAGATACATTTGTGCGAAGATTGTTTTTTATATTTTTCAACAGAGGCAAAATTAATTCAACATAGTTGTGCAGGGGTACAAACTGTTTTACCAGAGGCAAATACGAGCCTTTCTTTTTCTAATTTTGAAAGAACTCAGGAGGTACCAATTGTGATCTATGGTGACTTTGAAAGCTTATTACGAGAGTATTCAGATAAAAGTAAATCTATGTACGTGGAAAATATTCAATTGCATGAGGCGTCTTGCTTTGCATATTACATTTGTTGTAGAAGTGATCCTTATTTAAACGACTATGTTTCTTATCGCGGTGCTAACTGTTCGATAAAGTTTGTAGAGTCTATATGTAATGATGTGCAACGATTGTACTCAATATTATCTGTTAGCAAACCTATGATTCCGCTTACGCTAGAAGAGCAGCTATCATTTGAAACTAGCACTGTTTGTCATATTTGTAGAGACAAGTTTTCGTCTAAGGATAACATTGTAAAGGATCATGATCACTTCACAGGTAGATATAGAGGGCCCGCTCACAATAGTTGTAATTTAAATTCAAAAACTTGTCCATTTATACCAATCATTTTTCATAACCTTTCCGGATATGACTGCCATCTGTTTATTAATGAACTCACAGACGTATGCGGTCGAATAAACCTTATCCCGAAAAATAAAGAAAAGTATATTTCATTTACGAAGTTCATTCCAATAGACCAGCAAAATGTAGCTCAACTAAAATTTATTGATTCTTTCAACTTTTTGAGTTCAAGTTTAGATAATTTAGTGAATACAATGCAAAAAGATGATTTCCAACATCTAAAATCATTTTTTAGAGATGAGATCAAATTTGATATAGTGAGAAGAAAGGGTGTCTATTGTTACGATTATATAAACTCTTGGCGGCGATATGAAGAAACCCAGTTGCCTCAGGCATCCAATTTTTTTAGTAAGCTCTCATCAGAATCTGTGTCCTCTGAGGATTATAATTATGCCTTACATGTTTGGGAAACTTTCGATATTAAGAACTTAGGAGAATATACAGATTTATACTTGAAATGTGATGTGCTTTTATTATGCGACGTTTTTGAAAAATTTCGAAGCATGAGCCTTAAGTACTACAATCTTGATCCCTGCTATTACGTATCGTCACCATCATTAAGTTGGGATGCGATGTTATTATACACAAAAGTAAAATTGGATCTTCTCTCCGATATAGATATGTATCAAATGCTGGAAAACGGGATAAGAGGAGGTCTTGCTCAATGTTCGCGTAGATACGCAAAGGCGAATAATAAATATCTTCCAGATTTTAACATTAATGAACCGAACAGCTTTTTAGCCTATTTAGACTGCGTAAATTTATATGGATACGCAATGATGCAGCATCTGCCAACCGGAAATTTCAGGTATCTTAACGATGAAGAATTAACAAACTTTAACGTTGAAAATCAGTCAAGCGATTCTGATACCGGTTTTATACTTGAAGTCGACCTTCACTATCCTGTTGAACTTCACGAGTCTCATTCAGATATGCCATTTGCAGCTGAAAAATTTACTCCCAGAGGAAGCAAAAATAAAAAATTAATTGCTAGCCTCTATGACAAACATAGATACATTATTCACTATATGCATTTAAAAGAGTGTTTGAAAAATGGTCTTATTTTGTTAAAAACGTATAAAATTTTAGCTTTCGATCAAAGTAACTTTTTAGAACCATACATATCTTTAAATACCACCTTAAGACAAAATGCTACCTCAGATTATGAAAGGGATTTTTTCAAAAAGCAAAACAATTCAATATTTGGCAAAACGATTGAAAATAAAAGAAAGCAGGTTGATGTAAAACTTGTTAATGTCTGGAAAGATGATTCAAATAACACAAATAAGTTTTGCGGTGCAGAAAAATACATAAGTGCTCCCAACTTCAAAAACTTGGCAGTTATATCCGATTCATTAGTAGCAATTCAGTTGCAACAAACTAAAATCGTTTTAGATCGACCCATATACGTAGGTTTCTCTATTCTAGAAATAGCCAAAAGTCATTTGTATCGCTTTCATTATGATGTAATGAAACGTGTTTATAAAAATAAAATTCATCTTTGTTATACGGACACTGATAGTCTTTTGTATTTAATTCATACGGAAGATTTTTATGAGGATCTCAAAACACACATAAAATATTTTGATACTAGCAATTTTGATGTTAACAATATATTTAATATGCCCTTAGTGAATTGTAAAATTCCAGGATATTTTAAAGATGAAATGGGGGGTGAGATCGTGAAGGAATTTGTAGGTTTGAGAGCAAAACTATATTGCATAGATACCCAAATTTCGACAATTAGGAAAGCAAAGGGAATAAAAAAGTGTGTTACAAAAAAACTTAATATTAATAAATACAAAAACGCTTTATTTCAAAACGAATGTATTAGAGATAATATGTGTGTAATAAAATCTAAAAATCATAAAATTTTCACGCAAAATATCAATAAGCTAGTTCTTACAAGGGATGATGATAAGAGGTGTGTATTAAAAGACAATGTTTCGACTTTGCCTTGGGGACACTACAAATTGGCTTTTTAATGTAGCAGCACTGTAAAGTAGTAGAAATTTACTGCTAATATATGACTTGCAACATTTTTATTCTTTTTATAATAACAAGAAATTTAGGTGCTAATATACGACTTGTAACGTTTTTATTATTTTTATAATAACAATAAATTTTTGAATGTATGTCTATTGTTTTCTTTCATTTACCACCACCAGCTTATTATTCATATGGTTAGTAATAAACCTGCCTAACTCAAAAGTATTTTTTTTTCCATATAACAAGTGTAATAAGACGCTCTCGAAGTAAGTATGCTTTGTTTTGACTTACGCTGGTTTTTACACCTATTGCAATCGTATTGTTTTGACTCGCTCGCTTCTACTGTCAAGTCAATAAGAGCTGTCACACGTTGATAATACGTTAGCAACAGGGAAATAGAAAACATAAAATGAAGGTCCGTATAAATATAAAAAAAAAATATTTTATATAAATGGGAGAATCTCATCCCAATTTACACGCCCCAAACTTAGCTCTAGGCTCGTGTGCTAAGGGCTTGTGTGCTAAGGGTACTATAGAAAGCTTATCATTATACAGAAATAAATACTTAAATGTATAGAAAACGTGGGGGGAATCGAACCTGGGACTGCAAGCTTCGTAGGCAGGGTCACTACCAACTAAGCCAACCACGTCGCCAGTAGAGTGGTTGAAATATTGGTTAACTTTAATCTGTCACACCGTCGACTTGCTAACAAGAAGAATCTAATAAACAAGATTATAATTCTTTTATTTCGTTATAATTGAGATTCAGACAAGGAAGTTAAATAATAAAATAACGGTTTGTAGTTCTGCTACAATACTGTCGCAGGAGAAACAAGTCATGACATGTTACAACGAGTTATCTCTGCTTATTTAACTTTGTTGTACGTAAATAAGTACCACATTCTATATTGAACATCATTTATTTAAAATAATAAATAGCAAGCAGATTAACAGAATTCTTATAATTCATTGTTTTAATAACATAGGTAACTTACAATTTAATAAAACATATATAACATATTTACAACGCCAAATAAATTGGTAAAAAACATAAATTGAAGAAATTTAGAATAAAATTAATGATGCTGCATTAATCACATTCAATAATTATTACTTTTTCTTTCTTAATTTGAACTTCATTGACAATAACTTATATTAATTGGTTCTGTAAAGTTAGTTAATTATAATATAATTAGCATCATTGATTTCATAATTCATAACTATAATAATATTTAAAATTAACAAGCTACTTTACAATGATATAAACATGGGGGAAAAAATAATAGAAACAAGCCACAATTATATAACTACACTGCATTAATCACTTTCAAGTTTTTTCATAATTTTTTTTACCACATTTTCTACGCTGTCCAACACTTCATCATACGGATCACATACGAGATATTGTGCGCTGACTGACCGATCACTATAACACTCATCCATTGTCTCGATGTTTATTTTTATTAAATATCGTCCACTGCGAATGTTATTTTTAATAACATAGGATGATCCTTTTTTAGTACGATCCTTTTTATTAATACCCATTTTGTTATTTAGAGCTTTCTGCTCCCTTTTCTCCCGCTGAGCGTCAGGCTCTCGTGTTACGACAGCGTTCTGAGCACACATGTTTTCGTAGGTTGCTCTACGGGTTAAAAGCTCTTGCCGCTTTTTTTCTACTTTTTCTAAGTATCCATCAACGTCTTGAGCATAATAAAAAGGATGATCCTCAGGGACATCATGGAAAACGGGGCTGACATCATATATGCTGCCAAAATCAAGTTGATCATTCTGCGTGCTGTCTTCCATAATTATCTGAAATATAAAAGTTTCATTAGTTTATATTAAATAAAAAAATGGTGAACAAATCAACCATTTATAACTAAGATGATGCAATAATAAATAAATTTACTTACCTATATATTTTTATAAATATGGTTTACCCGCGTTAGAAACGAGGCAAAGTTCGACTGCGACTGACGCTCGAGTAGTAGCAATTTAGATCTCGGTGAATAATATTCTTCGCCTAATATAGGACAGGAATGTGTAATTAGAGAAATGATTCAAACTTATAAAGATAATATTTCATTTGGGATGATTATATTATCACAAGTATTTATTTGAAATTATATTAAATTACTGAACAGAAGGCAATGAAGTTTATTAAACAGCCTGTGTCTATAGAAATCAACAAAATAAGTGAAGGATCACATTGCGCTAACTATCGTAACAGACATAGTGTGCTTCTTCCTAACTCTATACGAAGTATTATATGTGGACCATCAAATTGTGGAAAAACAAATATAATTTTAACTTTATTGCTTCATGAAAATGGATTAAAATTTCGAAATGTCTACATATACTCTAAAACTATTTTTCAACCTAAATATCGTTTTTTAGAGGAAGTTCTTAAAAGAATTCCTGAAATTAAACTGTTTATGATACATGATGAAAAAGAGGTAATCTCTCCTCATGAGGCCATGCCCAATTCAATTTTCATCTTTGATGATGTAGCTTGCGAAAATCAGACTAATATTCGTAATTACTTTTGTATGGGAAGACATAAAGGTATAGACTGTTTTTATTTAACACAGACTTACTCTAAAGTGCCAAAACAATTAATACGAGACAATGTTAATTTTTTGATAATTTTTAAACAAGACGATGTCAATTTAAAACATATTTATCGCGAGCATGTAAATTCTGACATGAGTTGGGAAAAATTCAAATCGCTTGTCGCAAATATATGGAAAGATTCGCATGCGTGTCTTATAATTAACAAAGATTGTACATTAAATAATGGACGATATAGAAAATCATTCGATGTTTTTGTAAATTTTGAATAAATATAAATGATGACTAAAGTTAAATCACTTTACTTATAATAATAATAAACATCGGAAGTGTTTTTAGACTGCGTTATTGATTTGCCATGGACCCAGACATAAAAATACAATTAATTAAATCTGTAAAGAATATTAAAAATAAGTTGAAAAGGATGCGAGAAGAGGAGGACGATTTAGAATTAAAAAATAAGAAGATTTTGAAACCATTAACCGATCCGCTAGAAACAATGATGTTTCTTCATAATTCTCCTAAGCATATGACATCTTATAATGAAAATGCATGCAATGACAAACATATATCACCAAATGATGTAAACTTGGATTGTATCAAAAACGATAAAATAAATATTCCCAACATACTTGAAATAAAAACTCCCACTAAAATGGAAAATAATGTGGCAAAAGTAAAAAGCTTAGAGGGCTCTGATTCTTATTTGCAAGTCCCAAATAAACCTTTTAATGTTGCCTTTGGAGTCAGACATGATGGTGAATCACTTTTGATAGGAAATTCACCTGCAACGCTTAAATCTTTTGGGGAGAATTCTCCTAATAAAATATCTACGATTAATGTAAATGATAAAAGTTATGAATTAACGCCAGGTTTAAAAGAGCTTTTATTTCAAAGTAAACCGAATTGTGACATAATAAATGAAAAGGATAAAATAACCTATAAAGATATTTTGGTGCACACAAATGTTCATAAGAGAGGATTTAGTCCTCAAGGTCAGATACAAGGCAATTCAGGAATGAAATACTGTAAAATAATTAAACCCCTATTTCAAGAATCCAGCCCGGCAAAGCAGGGTGGTAATCTGCCTTCCTTGAAAAAATATAATTCAAATACGGATTTTGTATATTGGGACGATCCTAATGAGCTGATTGACCGTCTAAAAATTTTAATTGCTTCTAAAGATGCTGGCAACACTAACCATGATAATGAAATAATTTCGATCATAGAAGAGCTGAAAGAAGCAGGCATCATTAAGGAATAAAAAGACTTCAGAACCAACTACTGACTCAGTCTCAGTGTGTTGGTTGAACATGAATGTAGATAAATTTGGACACCATGTGTTAAAAAAGCATAAAATGAATAATTTTAATGAACCTCCCTTGGCGTTTATAAATGTTACTGATTGTTTCGATGCAAAAAATAAGATAATTAAACATATTGGAAAGCCTGTCGATCCAGAGGACTGCGCCACAAAACAGTATGTTGACAATACTGTAGATAAATTGTTTAATAAAATAAAAATAATTAACCAAACGTTAGCTCAGTTAGAGACAGAAGTGAATAGCCTGCAACAAAGTATTGAATCAGTTTCATTTAAGAACAAATACAAGAAATGAGTAAAGACATTGTAGTAAACGAAATACATAAACAAGCTCGGAAAAACTTTCCTCGAAGACATGTAGTGATGAAAGATATAGATGATTTGTGGCAAGCTGATCTTATTGATATGCAATCTATATCAAACAACAATTTGCAGTTTAAATATATTTTAGCCATTATTGATACTTTTTCTAAGTACGCGTGGGTATATCCATTAAAAAAGAAAAATAAGGAATATATAACTCAAGCCTTTTGCGATTTGTTACAAAAAAATCGAATCCCCAAAAACTTACAAACTGATTTAGGAACTGAATTCTATAATAAAAAACTAAAGTCATTACTTCAGCTGCATAAAATAAACCATTACTCTACATACTCTACAAAAAAAGCTTCTATAGTGGAAAGATTTATAAGGACTCTTAAGAATAAATTGTATAAACAATTTAGTTTAAAAGGAAACTATAAATGGATAGGAAACACACTTTCGGAAGTAATTAATATATATAATAATACGATACATAGAACAATAGGTCTTAAACCAATTGAAGTCAGTGAAAATAATAAAGATGCGGTATTACAGAAATATAAAAATCTTTTTTTGAAAAGGAGATCAACAAAGGATAAAAATAAATTTGCAGTAGGAGATTCTGTTCGTATAAGCAAATATAAAGGAACATTTGAAAAAGGATACACTCCTAATTGGTCAACTGAAATATTTACTATTACGAAAGTACAAAACACAAACCCAATAACGTTTATCCTAGAAGATGCTAATCATCGACCCATCTTAGGATCATTTTATGCTCAAGAATTGCAGAAACCTAAATATAAGAACATTTATCTTGTAGAAAAAGTCTTGAAGAAAAACGGTCGAAAATTATATGTAAAATGGTTAGGTTTACCTTCGCAAGAAAATAGTTGGATTGATAAAACAGAAATCTTATAAGCAGCAAACATCATAGTTTAACCGCATTTTAATTGTGTACTTGAAACTGGACAGTGTATTTCGTTGGGAAAAAGAAACTTGTTTATAAATAATTTAATTTTAAATTCAACAAAATGGTGCGATCAAAACCTAAATCGAATGGAAAAAACAAGAAAAAAATGGTTTTTACTCCCTCCCAGAAAGCCAAGTCCGGCGCTGGGCTTAAAAATACTTTCAAAAATATCGTTTCTCTGACAAAAAAACATATTAAAAAGTTAAAACCTACATGTAAAAAAGCGGCTATAGAGTTAGCAGTGGCTGTTGCCCGAGAATTAACTGCGGATTCAGATACTTCAGTAAACATTCCCCGGATGATACCTGTGCCAAAAGTTGGAGGAGTTTTGCCCCTAATACCAATTTTTGCTGGATTGTCTGCTGCAGGTGGTTTAGCAGGTGGCGCAGCTGGTATTGCTAGAGCGGTAGAAGCTATTAAGTCTGCTAAACAACGTTTTCAAGAACTCAAGAGGCACAATAAAAAAATGGAAAAGTTGAGTTTGGGAAGAGGGCTGCATCTCAAAGAGCATAAGAATGGATTAGGAATTTATTTTAAAAATGAAAAAAACTAATGCATAGGCTACCTAAACGAGCGTTAACTAACATCGATATTCTCGAATATTGCAAAGAAATTCCCCATTTTCGAGGAGTTTTCATGCGAGATCAGCTGCCAAAACGTCCATTAAAAAAAGAATGTGGAGTTATTAACCTTGACAGCTCGCAGAATTCTGGGACTCATTGGGTAGCCTATGCAAAATTAAATAATTATATCGAATATTTCGACAGTTATGGTAATTTAAAACCACCTGAAGAATTTTTAAGATATGTTGGCTTAAATATTTTTTATAATTATGTTAACAAACAAAAGACTCATCCTTTCATTTGCGGACACTTGTGTATAGACTTTTTAAACTCATTTTGGGATCTACATAAATAGCTCACACTTTTCAAAAACATTTTAGTTCAAAACAATGTCTATTACATTCACAATCACTGGAAATGAATCCATTCTTCGATCAGAATTAAATACTCATTTAATATTAGAAGACGATTACGAATGCGGTTTACTAAATTTTTCAACATTTAATTCAATACCCAATATTACTGACGGCAACAATGTATTTGCTTACGGCAAACAGAAGGATATTAAAATTCCTTGCGGTGCATATGACTTGTCTGATTTATATGAATATTTAAAAAGTAATATGAACAATTGTCAGTTTGAAATCGTTCCTAACATCAATACTTCTAAATGTTCAATTTTTTGCAGCGAACCGATTAATTTTAAGGTTAAAAATAGTGTAGGTGCATTATTGGGGTTCTCAGAGAGGGTGTTGGATCCAAATAAATGGCATGAATCAGTCAACCCTGTATGCATTATTGCTGCGTCTGTGATACGGATCGAATGTGATCTTGTCCAAGGTTCCTACACGAACGGCTTGCCTACACATATAATTCATGAATTCGCGCTTAACAGTCCACCCGGATATCAAGTAATTGAAGTACCTAAAAATATAATATATTTCCCTTTAAAGAAGAAACATATTTCATCAATTACGGTGAAAATATTAGATTTACAGGGAAATCTAATTAATTTTGGTAACGAAAATATTAGTATACGTCTTCACTTGCGAAAATCAAAATGATAATTTTTAACGATGATATCTGTAACAAAATACAAAGACAAAGTAGTTGTAACTCCACTATCAAGCACAACGTCAGACGAGCTAGACGTAAAAAGGTTGTAGCAATAACAAAGAGTAATAAAGAATTTCTTCGGGCTCTCGGATTAAAAATATGAGCATCCTCCATATAACCGATGATCCGCAATACGACAACTCAATTGAAAGTTATGAAATCCATACTTATAACCCATACAATAATAGTTTTAATGAAAATGATGAAATACGAATACCGATCCATCAGCAAGATATATACGTATTACCTTCAGCTAGCGCGTTATACATAGAAGGATATTTTTCTATAACAGCTAAAGACACGAGTGGTGTAAAAAAAGTTAAAAATGTTAAGTTGACAAATAACGCTATATCATTTCTTTTTCAAGATATTAGGTATGAAATGAATGGGATTGAAATAGATCGAATTAGAAATGTTGGAATAACTACTACAATGAAATCTTTAGTCTCCATGAATAGTGGAGAAAGTAAAGCTGCAGCAATGTGGGGTTGGAACGTAAACGGATTTAACGATCACAGTGGAAAATTTTGTATTCTTTTACCACTTAATAAATTATTAGGTTTTGCAGACGATTACAAGAAAATAGTAATTAATAGTAAGCATGAACTAATACTAAACAGAAGTAGTACAAATTTGAATGGTGTTGTAACCGAAAAAGACGATTCAGTGGAAATTAAGGTAGATAAAGTTCAATGGCGCATGCCGCATGTTAAAGTTTCAGATCAACAAAGGCTTGCTTTGCTCAAAAATTTAGAAAAAGATAAACCTATGCAAATAGCGTTTAGGAATTGGGATTTATATGAATATCCGTTATTACCAAGAACAACCAAACATACATGGTCCATAAAGACCACTTCTCAACTAGAAAAGCCTCGGTTTGTAATTTTTGGATTGCAAACTAATAGAAAAAATAACAAATTAAACGATAGCGCTTTATTCGATCATTGTAATCTTAAAAACGTGACTTTATTTTTAAATTCATACTATTATCCATACGATAATCTTAACTTGAAATTTGATGAGGACAAATACAGTATATTATATGATATGTATGCGAGATTCCGCCAGTCGTATTATAACCTTCCTATAGATCCGTTGCTTGATCTTACGCAATTTAAGGAAAAAGCTCCATTATATGTGATTGATTGTTCGAGGCAAAATGAGCATTTAAAAACTGGACCTGTTGACGTTCGTTTAGAAATTGAGACAGAAAAGGATTTGCCGGACAACACTAGTGCTTACTGTTTGATTATTAATGATCGATTGGTGGAGTACAGACCTTTGAGTAATATTGTTAGAAAATTGACATGATGTCCACCGCAATAGTTGATGTGCAGGGATTTAAAACGGACAACAATTCATTTATTGTCAAAGAAGTTGCAATAGCCGCTAATGAACAATTACTACACCTTCTCATTCTACCACCTTGCCCGTTGCACAATCTCTCTCCAACCGAACGTAAACAAGTATCGTGGATACAGAGAAACAGAAAAATTAATTGGAATGACGGATTCATACCTTATGAAAAATATTTAATGTATATCCAAGAGTTTTTGATTGATAAGACGATTTATTGTAAGGGTCTGGAAAAAGTTACCTGGCTTAAAAATATTTTAGATCATAATGACGTTATTAACCTGGAAGATATGAACTGTCCTAAATTGTTAAGTTTGTACGAAGATTATAGATTGTCAAGTGATGTGTTTAACTGTATATATCATCCAACTGTATGTGCGCTTAGAAATGTAACTAGCTTAAGAAAGTGGTGTTTAAATAAAAGTATGTTTTAAGTTAATGTCTTTTATTCATAGTATAAATAACAATAGCCCATTTTTTTTAAATCAGAAAGTAGTGATCCATCGTTATTAAACAACGTTGACTACCACTAATGACAATATTATTAAAATTTAATCATGCTACAATGATAAAGAAAGTCGCTTTTAGTGGTAAAGTTACATATTTTTTGGTGCCTGATCGTGAAGATAGTCGAAGGGGGACATGGAAAATCGATGCAGATCGATTTCAGATGCGTGTATTATCGCTCGAAAAACAGTTTACTTTGTTGCATACGAATTGTTCAGTATTGCATGATTATTTATAAACCAATGTTGTATCAAACATTACAAGAATGGATGAAAGCATAAAACATGAGTTGCTTGAGACATTGCGATTATTATGTGCATCCAGATACGACTGCAGGGGCAGTCATGACGATGAAATTAAGTTAATCATCGCAAGGCTAGTAACATATGGCGGCATGAGGCTGTACTGGACGCGTCGAGGCGCTGCAGTTGGAGGTTAGAGCACCGTTGCTATAACGGTTCAATTGAAATAATTTTAAGTGTTCTTATGAAATTTAATTTGTTTCAATAAAGTGATGTAAAAATAAATTTAAAAACTAAATATTTCTTTGTTTTCATTAATGTATTCCAATAACTTTAACCTAGAGCTATGTATTACACTTCTAGAAAGTTGATGATTCAAATCAGCTATAGAATAGATAGCGTTTTACTTCTTGAATAGATTGAAATATAACCTAAGATAAAACTAAGTATATCTATTCAAATGTATAATACTAATATATATTCAAATGTATAATTGATTATTCTAGATCAAGTGATCTCAAATAATATTTATTACTCTCAATTATACATACACATAATTATAATTTTTAATGTGTGCTCTCGTTAAATAAATAAAACTACTCTACAAATGTAAGCGGGTTTTTTATTACTTTTCATTATACTACGAACCTAAAAACCTTCAGTTGAATTGATTACTTCTTTCGATTAGCTCCCAAATGGTAGATAATTCAGTTGATTCAATTAAAGTTACTTTTTGACTAGACCGATAATTCAGCTGAATCAATTCAAGATAGTTCTCGAATAGCTCAATAATTCAGTTGAATTGAATAATATTACATAGTTTTATTTCTTGAATAGATAAATATGCAGCACTCTATCTTTTCAAATGTAGAATTGGTTGTTCTAGATTTTACTTTTTGAATAGTTGACGATTCAAGGTATTTTAAATCAAAAAATCGGGCTGATTAATCATCTGCTTGTCTATCTATTTAGCTCAGTTATGTTGCGAAGCAAATAAACCAACAACCGACAGCTAGCTTGAGACATTTCGAAACAAAAACCCACATAAGGTTTAATTATACGTTAATTGAGCGGTCTGCAGATAGTCAGATGGGGTCAATTGGGGATTCCGGATCGTCCGAGCGCAGCGAGGTGATCCAGAATCCCCAATAACACCCTACTCGTGACGAATCATACGAGTATTCATGTATTAAAAATGGACTTGTAGTTTAATAACTAAAAAACCTAATCAATTGTCAGATCACACAATTTTCGTTATGTGTGACAGTCTATGGTATTGTTACACGCATAAAATAATTTTTGGCATTGCTCAGTCGGGTTCATACAAAATATTTCACACATTTACGTTATTTTACTACAAGTAGTTAATTCACTAACATTGTGACTCTGAGCTAATAGCCCGAATGTACATAGCACCTGTATTATGTTCGCTACACGAAGCTTGTTCCTCTGTCGGCCCGAAACTGGTTAGCGCGGCTAAAACCAGATCGCACCGGCTACGACCGCCTATTGTGCGCCATCTATTGTAGTTCCGTGTCGTGTACAGAATAGGGCATGGTCGGTCTCTATGCTCGCACATAGCCCATTTGAAACGTGGTTTCAAATAGAATCAGAGGCAGAATTTACAGTTTATTTTGTATTAGAGCTTGGAAAGTCAAATACTGGTTTGAATTTAACAAGTATCAAGACTTTTTATAAACTTATAAAATTAGTACAAACAGACTGACTATTCACTATCCAACACACTCAGAATTTCGGTTGGGAAATAAGTGTTATAACCGTATTTTTTTGTTTAAACGTTAAAATTATCAAGATCCGTAAAAATATATTTGAAAATATCGATACTTCTACGGTGATATGATAAAAATATGGCACTCGTACAAGCTGATAGACATGTTGTCTTGTACATTTTTTACGCAATCTTTCCTTATCTTTTACCCAGATGATCACAAAGATTTTCCAAATAATGCGCATACCATAAGTCTTTGGCCTGTGATTTTATTTTATTAATCATCTGCGTGCTAAAACCTCCGTCCGTTTCACAACAAATTTCCAACTTTGTATTTTTTTTTACCTAATTTTTACTTATAATGGTAAATAAATAAATATTCGTTCTTTCTTTCTTTCTTTCTTTCAACATCCAAACTTTTATCTAAATTCCTTAAAGTCATGCGTAATTGAAGCACAAACATAAAAACCACCAAAATTCATTTTACACTACACGTTCTAACATTACGAGTAGAAAGATTAAGCATTGTATCTTTTCTCACTTTTAATAAGCTCTACACCTTGTAGCGTCTCTCGCAACTCGTTTAATATTGCTTCACCCTGTATTTAAACTTGCTTAGCGCGCTTCCGAGTGTCCCGCCTCTACGCCGGCGAGTATTTAGACACCAAATTGGTTCTGTTGTAATTTAGTAGGGTAAATTGATAATTTTGCTGATATGGCTCGTATTTGTAGCCCGGGTGTTGGTTCGGGGCTTTATACTCGTATTATGCGTCTAAATGTAGCTTAATTTAACGTTGTTTTGGTGAATGACGTTGTTTTAGATGGACTGAATTAAAGTGAAATTAACAGACATTTAAAACTCTGTAGTGTGACTAGTAAGAGTTTTTAAATTGTAATTTTGGAGACTTCATTTCAGCATTTTCAAAATGGTTGAATTTGGATTATTCGTAAAATTAGTTTGCTTCAAATGGTTGGTAAAAATAAAGATGAAGTATCATGAAAACCGTCCCCGTATCTTTCCATTTGGTTTATTTATAAAGGGTGTTTTTTATTATTTGTTGCTCAATACTTAAATCTACCATTATCATTCCTTTTATGGGCAAGTTCGGTCCACTGCTGGACCTACCTCTCCTAGGAATAAAGCCAAGCTAAGTGTCTCAAACCCTGATGGTTTCTGCAACTTTCACCAGGTCTGCCGTTTACCTTAAGAAGAAAAAAAATCTACAAAAGAAAAACAAATACACTATGAAGATAAAATAAGAATAAACAAAAGCCAACAAAAAGGCACTTGAACAAGAATGGATGTTCGAATACAATGCGCGAAGTATTTGTTTCCTATTGATTCCTATTATGACTTTAGTTACAAAATAATACATTATAATACAATATAATGCACCCCTAGGGTATTTAAGTAACGCTTACTTTAACTGGACCCAGGGTAAGGCCGAGGAGCGTTCGAACCGCCCCTCTTTTGTGTTATCAAAAAATACATGTAACATTACAAAAAAAATTTTTTTCAGGTATCATGTAAGAACCTGAGGGGCTATTTGCCTATATAACGCACTCGCAATCGCAATCGGCTTCAAAGTGGAAGGTTACGTATCAGAACGCCTAAAATTAATAAGCCTAATGTATCATAATACTTACCTAAAAGTTCATAATACCTAATGGTCTTTTTTATAGAAACCGAAAAGGATTTTTTAAAAAGCCATTTCATAAAACTCATTAGGTTAGGTTAGGTTAGTTTTATAACAATCCTGAAAAATGTACAGTTTTAATAAAAAAGACCATTAGGTATTATGAACCTTTAGGGATTATGATACATTAGGCTTATTAATTTTAGGTCGCCTGTCATTACCCGCGGGAGATTGCTTCGTTTATAGCGGCGGGTAAGGCTACGTTTCCACCAGAGATGTGCGAGGAACCAATAGAAACACTTCATTCACCTATCCTCGCTTAGCTTAGCTCTGGTGGAAACAGCTCAGTGGAGCGAGGTTTTCGTACATACAAAACAAAAGAAGGAAGTGTTTGAGGAATGTGTTGCGACGCGGCGTCTAGCTCCGCTGCCGCCTTACCGCACCCCGCCCGATTATTTAAAAAGAGCCCGCTACACATCCTGGCTACGCATCGTCGCACCGCTCAGCTACCTCGCACATCTTTGGTGGAAACATTCACAGTGTTACACCTCCTTGTTACACAGCCTCGCACCGCTCAGTTGACTCGCACATCTTTGGTGGAAACATTCACACCGTTACACCTCCTCGTTACACAGCCTCGCACCGCTCAGCTACCTCGCACATCTTTGGTGGAAACATTCACACCGTTACACCTCCTCGTTACACACCCTCACACCACTAAGCTACCTTGCACATCTTTGGTGGAAACATTCACACCGTTACACCTCCTCGTTACACAGCCGCGCACCGCTCAGCTACCTCACACATCTTTGGTGGTAACATTCACACCGTTACACCTCCTCGTTACACAGCCTCGCACCGCTCAGCTACCTCGCACATCTTTGGTGGAAACATTCACACCGTTACACCTCCTCGTTACACACCCTCACACCACTAAGCTACCTCGCACATCTTTGGTGGAAACATTCACACCGTTACACCTCCTCGTTACACAGCCTCGCACCGCTCAGCTACCTCGCACATCTTTGGTGGAAACATTCACACCGTTACACCTCCTCGTTACACAGCCTCGCACCGCTCAGCTACCTCGCACATCTTTGGTGGAAACATTCACACCGTTACACCTCCTCGTTACACACCCTCACACCACTAAGCTACCTCGCACATCTTTGGTGGAAACATTCACACCGTTACACCTCCTCGTTACACACCCTCGCACCGCTCAGCTACCTCGCACACCTTTGGTGGAAACATTCACACCGTTACACCTCCTCGTTACACACCCTCGCACCGCTCAGCTACCTCGCACACCTTTGGTGGAAACATTCACATCGTTACACCTGCTCGTTACACAGCTTTGCGCCGCTTAGCTACCTCACACATCTCTGGTGGAAACGCAGCCTTAAGCTCGACGTATCGCGCGCTCCACCGCCGACCTTAACTTATGTCGGGATTATTGAAATGCATTTTTCAGGTTGTGGTTCGATTCCTGCCAGGATCGGGCGGTAAGCTGTCTGACCGGAGTGCAGTATGGCTTATTCTTGTTTATCGACGTATGAAATGGCATTTATGGAGTAAATATTTTTGAAAACAAAATAACCTGACAGTTTTTGGGCTTCCGTACCCAAAAGGTATCAAAGGGACTTAGCCTCCGCCGTCCATAAGTCTGTCTGTGAATTAACGTTTTTGTAATGAATTTGAGCATGTATTGAACTTAGTGCTTAGTTTAGATTTTACTCAAAAAATTATAATTATCTAGCTTTTCCTGCGATTTCGTCTGCGTAGATTTCGATTGTCGTTATTCTACTAATTTAAAATTTTGTGAATCCTGTGCGGTGCCTGTGTGTGAATCCAGGGTATAATTAAGCTATTTCCATTTCAAACTTCATCCAAATCCGTCCAGCTTTTGCAGCGTCAAGGAGTTAAAAACTAATACACAACACACACTCTCACACACATACATAATATTAAATAGGATAGAAGGATCTATGACGGTAAAAGTGGAACCTCGCTTGTAAAAATAGTTCAGCGTGTCATGAAATATTGAAATCGAAATGGGTTGTGTTTTAAAAAAAGCTATAAAAACTCTTAAAAAGCGACATTTATTGTTGAACCACATTACCACTTCCGTTAGAGTGTGCAGTCGAATTAAATGTCTGCTATAATAGTTTTATGGAATTTGGTGACTTATCCACAAGGTTTTTAATTATCTACCTTTGTATGTATACTCATAATATCGTTGTCTCAAATTAACTTCAACGCTTCTCTATTTTCTACTCATACATTAATATTATTAAGAAATACACAATAAAATGGTTGCCTTGGTTTAAATCATAAAATAACTTAATGCTGTAACATCGTTGTTCCGCTATGCTCTTTGAAATTTTACTAAAACGACAACTTTTCTTGCACTTTATCTTTTTATTTTCATGTCTCGTCTGATGTTGCGAGTCATTAGATTGAGTTTATTTTAAAATTTTGAAATATCACGAAATATTGAAAAAAAGTTAAAATTTGAGTGTTTCGTACCCAAAAGGTGCCGAGTCAAGCCATTGGAACCCTGACCCTGACTGAATTTTTACAGATCGTGTACGTCGCTAAACAAAAAAAATAAAAATTAAATAAATGTAAATCTAAAGGGGGCCCATATAAAACGCTACGGAACTCGTGTGCGAGTTCGACTTGCATTTTGCTGATTTTTAATGCATTTTTGTTTTTGTTCGTTCTTCTTTCGAGGCGTGACAGACCAATCAACGGGCTGCTTATAGACAGACGGACGAGTTAAAGCCTGTGGGCTATAAAATGATATTGTTTTACAAATGCAGCTCCAGTAGTAACAATAACTCCAATTTAATTTATCTCTGCTTAGCCCGATGCCCCCCCCCCCTCCGCCCCCACCCGCACTGCGACACAGCCCTGCCAAACCCGGTCTCTCTGTTGAGTGACTTAAATGTTACGGCTAGGCGGCTGCTTCCAACTATACTGTGGACGCTAACTGGGTTCAGGTCCACACAGAGATTTCTAAAAATTACATTAAGATTTGTCATAATCTATTTGTCGTAAATAACAATTAATTTGATAATGCAAATTATGATGAATTATAATCGTCGACGGAGAATGCAGAAGATAATTTAATTTATGTGTTAAAGTTATTCAGCGTTTAATAAACACCGTAACAACTTTATAATAATTTTAAAAATAGTACATACATTCATACATACATAAACTCACGCCTTTATTCCCAGAGTGGGGTAGGCAGAGCTACAGAATTACTAACAACTTTTTGATAACTGTAAGAACTTTTTGATAATTCTGTAACCACATTTTGCACACTTAGGCGAAGATGTTTACCAGTGTATTAGTGACAGGTTGCCCATCGCCTAACAGTACTATAAAATACTATGCTATACTGCTATTATATACTACAGTAAAACTCGTTTTTATATGGACTATATTAATGTTGTCTTACTTTTTATTGCAATTAGGAAGACCTTGTCGTCGCAAAACGGAATCAGTGACATAATTTTGTCAAAGTAATAAAATATAAGGGGCCTTGAAATATTCATTTTCATAATATATCACGAAACACACACACAAATGTTGTTCATTACGAAAATAAAAGTGTTTTCGCCTCCCAGAAATAGCATTCATAAAGTGTGTTGTGCGCATAGTACTCAATTCATAAACTACAGGAATATTTCAACAACTTTGAAGTACATGCATCAAACAGTATCTCATTTTTTGAGCACAATGTTGTTAAAATGACGCTGGTACAAAATCTTCTTTTTCTGAGCGTGAATAAAACAAATAATAATTTGACTCAACAAAAGGAACTCCAATTCCCTAATTTTCTTGTAAAGAAGGATGAAAGATACATTATTTATCTTTCCGACCGTTGAAGCTCCATCACTCGTCATGAATTACATTAACGTACATTCGTTTTATTACAGGGGAATAAAACCATCCAAGACGGTGTATAAAAGGGCACATGTTTTATTAAACTCTTATTATACGCGACCGCATTCATTGCAGCAAAAGGTCAACTTTGCTACGGCTGTTAATTTGCAGATACAATAATTTTCCTTAAACGGTTTTGTTCTTTATAATTAGAAAAACGGTATATCTACAATTTAAGTTGAAAAAGAATTTCGTGTCCTGATCGTTAATGTGTTAAAGTCGCTCTTGCAAAAAGGGTTGTGAAAAACCACTTGTGCCCTTTTTCTTACAAGAGTGCGAGGATAGAAAATGAGAGTACTCGTGTCAGTAATGTTTGTAATTTACGGAAGAGACGGTGACTAATACTGAATTCAATACTGCACGTACGTTTGTATAAATTAATTGGGATTGTTCATATTTTTACAATTACTCCAATTCGAAAACCATTTCGAGGAATAGGGTTTTAAAGCCGTTCTGCATTATTAAGTTTTTAAAATATTTATCTATTTTGGATATTTCGACAAAAGTATATTTAACCTTTGTTTGATTTTCGTTTTCGGCGGTTTACGGGTTAGGCGAATACAGCTTGAAATAGTTTGTTTTAATACACTATTACAATCACTTTTTTTTATTGGATATCATTTAATTGTTGTAATTTATTAAAAAATGTCATCCCAAATTTAAAATAATCATGTCATCCATAAAATGTCTGCTAAATTAATAAAGATATTAAAACAAAACTATTGGGTCAAATACAAAATTAATGAAATAAGTGTCTTACCTATTCTTTCGAATGAGTAAGTAAAAACCGTGAGTTATTTTTTTTTGGTCAATCCCAATTGGCCAGTTGTTTCAACTGTCTGCCAAAAGAGAGGATTATTGTTTTTTGTTTGTATCTAGGTGCCGCCGTGTGGTTACCGGCTTAGAATAGTGCCACTCCATGTCTTCCCGTGGATGTCGTAAGAGGCGACTAAGGGAATAAAGGCGTAGGTATAGTACTGTTAGGCGAAGGGTTTGCAACCTGTCACTAATATACACTGGTTAACATTTGACCCAGTTTTTGCAAAATGTTGTTACAGAATTAACAAGAAATTTAGAGTAGTTGGTGATTATGTAGCTCTGCCAAGCCTACTCTGGGAATTAAGGCGTGTAGGTATATATATATGAGCTGTTACTACATCAACAGTCGACTTAGGCCTTTCCTAAATAATAATCTCTTTCATGAAAGGGACAACGACGTTTTGAAATAGATCGTCGATTTATTTTGTAGCAAGCCTACCAACATGGTGCCTTTCAGTTAGTAGTTGCCATTTTAGAACCTTTCCGCCCCAATGGCCATCAGCCCCACACACAAGCTACAAACCGATTTTAAAATTTATTTAATGTGGAATCAGCTGTAAAAATGTGAAAGCGTTCCAGGTTCAAAAAATATCTAAACACGACCCTTACACCAAGACTCGTTAATAATGACAATAAAGTCATCTAAGGTTTGTTTCAATAGAACTTGCCAACAATGTAAACAAAACATTCAATGAGATATCCATATTCTAGCACTATTTTATTCTTTTAATGGTTTATCATAACGATGTGGAAGGAATTGATTAAATAACACATGGATTTAGCAGTATTTTATGATTTAGAATGGAAATTAAAGACATTTTGAGTACAAGGTTTGTTTACATTGTTGGCAAGTTCTATTGAAACAAACCTTAGGTATACCTTTTTGCAGCCACGTCTACTCTTCTTGGTAAACTTTCTTCTAGGTAAAACTGTATTGTTTATGACATGTAATCGTATCGCTTTACTAGACTGCCATTACTGTCAAGTTAATAAGAGCTATCATAAAGTTGACAATACGGTAACATGTCAAAGGAAAAATAGTTTCCCAAGTAGATAACAACCCCTGGAATTTTCCGTGTGAGCAAACAACACGTATCGCTTTCTTTTAAACCACAGCATATCAATACCAACTTCTTCTAAGGTTTCAATAAATCACTGCAACTCTAACCCTAATCAAATTAAGACCCCATCTCTTTCACATACACAGGAAAAAGTGAGAGCGCGATTGGATTTGAAATCGTATAAATGCCATTTTGAAATCTAATTGAAGTGATTAAGGTCGAAGCGTTTGTTTGATTCTATTCACAAATCCAATTTAGTACTTTGTTGCTTTTACGTATTTTTTTGTTTCTTTCGGAAATGTGTATGCTAGTGTATGATGCATGATAAAATTGTTTAAAAAAAATTGTGCGGGAAAGGAAGTGCTTTTTAAAAAAAACCTTGCAAAGATTGTGAAGTGCTGCTAAAATCACGTGGCTGTCAAAAAAAACCATACAAATTTAGCTCCGGCCGAAAACGTTTCTCACCTTCTAAATCATAGAACACCAGATTTTTGAATATATTGTAGTTATTATACAGAACTAGGTCGGTACGTTTCTGTTTTTCGTTTTATAAATTTTGTTTTATTATAAGAAATACTTTCTTGGTAAAAAAATGTTCAGACATAGTTGTTCATGATATCTACTACATATTCTAAAATCGTAAAAACCGAACTAGGTTTAAGGGGAGAGAAAGGTTATCTCATTTTTATAGAAATGTTTAGCTTCACAATCCTCTTAGGGCCACTTGCACGAAAAGTTTAACCCTGGGTCTTAACCCAGAAAAAAAAGTGTCTTAACACTAACTCGAGTTAAAATGACAGTTTTCGTATGAATCTGACGTCTACTAACTCGAGTTAGTGCCTTAACCCAGGGTTAAATTCTGCGTGCAAGTGGCCCTTAAGGATTAGTGTATGTAATCTGTGTTGAGAAAAAAAGTACTATTTACTTACAGTGTGGCTCTACAGTGTGTTACCGGCATGCGGGCATTTATTAAAACTGCCGATAATATGCTGCTTTAGCAATTGTTTGCAAGTATTATCAATTAAAAAATAATTAAAATAACTTCACAATTATTTTTCTTAGATACTGTCCATTTTTAATGTAGTGCATGTGCTGCGTGTTCATCGTTATCAGTATCGCTGTTGCTTGGTACAAGGCACGTCGTGGTACGGGGGCAAATCATAAATAATCAAAGTATCCGTCGACTGTCATTTGCACTTGTCAATTTGCTGTGCTTTACATTGCTGGCAATTAAAATTTTGTTAGAAAGTTAACAAAGCCTGAAAATGGGTTTATTAATTAAATTAATGTCATAGTTACGTTACAGATATACGTTATTTTAACCTACTTTAAAAAAAGCCCGGGTGCTGGTAACACACTGTATATAAGATATTATTTTCTAACCAACGCTAACGTTAACGATTTTCGAGAACTGTCAAAATGTATGGAATTGTATAGGCGCTGGACACATCTACCCGGCAGCTAACGTCAGTCTAATACATTTTCGATAACGATCTCGTCTAGGGGCAAAAAGCGGCCAAATAAGTGATTTTTATACTATTTCTTATTTTAAAAAAACGGATAAGTCGACGCATCTTATTGTCCGTATTGTTAACATACATACATACATACACTCATGCCTTTATTCCTAGAGTGTGGCGCCGAGCTACAGAATAACCAAAAACTTTCTACAAGCTTTCATTCCCTTATTAGTCGCCTTATACGACATTGACGAGAAGACATGGAGTAGCACTATTCTAACCCGGCAACCCACACGTAATTGTTTTATAGCGCTTAGACGGAATTTAATGTTTGAATGTACAACAATTAATAAGGTCATAACCTAACTAAATTTTTCCCTTTGGGTAAACTAAGACAGATCATATGAGAGAAAGTATTTTTTTGTTCAAACATTTATTGTTACTTTTTGATTATCCGATTGTCATTCTTGTGTGGGAACTTTTATTTGCAAAATGTCATAACGCCAAGTCCGTCAGTATTCAGGCAAAGCAACTGACACCTGCCTGTCGTGCCTGCTCGCTCGGGGGCTCCCCGGGGACTGACAAACCCGATATTTGTAACGAATGTGCGCCCACATTCATGACAAGTCAGCACCCTTCCATGTGTTGTCTATAAAATCTAAAACGACTAAAGTTACAGGGTTATGCAATTTGAAGTTTGTATTCTTGCTAATGAAAAGGTACACTCAGAAAAAAAAGGAAAGGATTTAATACTACCCTCAAAAAAGAGAGAGAGAGTTGACCAAGAATATAATATAATATACATTTTAACAACATTTTTTTTTTAAATTCGTAATACATTTAAACTAAAACTATGCCAAATAAAAATAAAAAACTGTAACCAATTTTAATACAATTAAATTAAAAATAAATTAAAACTAAAAAAGGGGAGAGCCCCCACTGGCCCCGATGGCATAGTACCACAGATGCTGGTAGTATTATTAATAATAATATTAGTTATGTATTTGACGGATAGTACTAATAAGCAAATCTATACTTACTGAACCTTTGTTGATGTATCTAACGTCTTGTGGGGTCGTATGGAATCAAGACTCTTATGCATGACAAACACAATCTTGTTGGAAGGACCATTTTTTTTAGTGTATGCGTACAAAATCGTGAGCACCCTTTAATAAAGCATTGTAATCTTTCACGATTTTCAAACATCTCTTGAACCATTACTGCTGCTGTACCTGATACTAAATTACTAGCTGTTGCCCGTGGCTCCGTCCTCGTTGAAGACGGTTATCGCAATTCCCTTGGGAACTGTCCAATTTTCCGGAGTAAAAAGTTTCTTGTGTACTTTTTTGGTACTCAAACTATCTCCAGAACAAATAAAATTGTAATTAGTTCAACGGTTAAACCATGAATAGGTAAAAATAGACAACGTTATTTTTACATACTTTCATAACATTAATATGGATGGATAGATAATGAATATCTACTAGTTTTAATTTCATGTAACTATTAAGAAGACCTGTGTCAGATAACACGGCACAAAAGTAGAAATTAACATTTTACCTCAAATATTACGAGCAAAATTAGTTACCTAGTTATTTTTAAGGTTGTATTTATACTAATGTGTTTTATTACTTAACCACTTTGATTATGTGATGCTGTTTAAACTACTATTATTCTGTGACGGTCTTAACTAAGGCCCTGAACAAGACGTAAGCTGTCAGACGGTCGCGTCGAACGCCTACGTCAATTCCATAAATTTTATCAGTTATCGAAAATGGTTTACGTTAGCACTAAGCGAGTTGTCTAGCGTCACTGTTACGTTACTAGTCGTCCAACTATCGATACTACCCATAGTTATTCGTCACACGTGGCGTATATTGGGTTCGTCGCGAGTAAATCAGACGTTACGGCCGCGGAGCGCCATTAGTGCCTATTGGGGCATTATACGTGAGCGTGCAAGCTTTAAGGAAATTTGCTATTACGATAAAAAAAGACACACAGATTGATGCGCCACTTTTACTATTAGAACTGATTATTTAATGTTTAATAGTGCGGTGTGGTTGCCGGGTTAGAATAGTGGCACTCCATGTCTTCCCGTGGATGTCGTAAGAGTGACTCAGGGAATACAAGCTTGTAGTACTGTTAGGTTGTGTAACTGGTCACTAATACACTGATAAACATGTTAGCCTAATAATTGTGCAAAATATGGTTACAAAATTATGAACTTTTTAGAGTTATTGGTAATTTTGTAGCTCTACCTACCCCACTCTGGGAATGAAGGCGTGAGTTTATGTATGCATTTATTTATGACTGCGCCGAGCCTACGCCGGATGTAAAGTGGCGCCCTCATTACTATTATTGTGTTTTCTAATAAACAAAATAATTTTCTTAAAATTGGTCGGTAGTTTTTTTTACTACAAATGAAAATACAACTTATAGGGTATATCACATAGTTTAATAACAATTCACCATCGAGTTATCAACTTAACGGAAAAAAGTGGCCACCGTTTCCGTTAAGCTGACTACTGAAAGGGTAATTGTTATTAAAGTTTGTTACGTTTCCCATAAATTGTGTTTTTACTTGCGCTACAAAAACATATCGTCTGGTTGCAAGAAAATTCTTTAGCTAATTAGAAAACACAATAATAGTAATGAGGGCGCCACTGGACGCTCGGCGTTTGCTCGGTGCAGTCTAAATGTTTAAATTCGTTCGCACGGTTAATGATGAAAATTTTAACAGGAATGGTGGTATTTTGGCTATGATAGGACCTCGTGCAGGGTCCGGAATGCTACCACCATCACATCCTTTAACCTACCGCCAAGCGGCAGTGTTCGTATTACTGTGTTTCAGTGTGGGGATAAGACAACCGGTGAATTTATTAGCATAAAGGCATTCCATCTTAGTTCTCAGTGTTGGCAACGTATTTGCAGTCTTTAGATTACAGCCTCAAGATTTATAATCTTGAGAATGAAAATGTCTTCGGGCCTCAGATCTCACTTACCGTTGACATGTGTGTTCGTGTGCTTTGTCTATGTCATAAAAGAAGGGAGAAAAACCATGACCATTTTATGGACCACGTAACTTCAACGCCGTATAGAAGGGACGGTATCCCGCCTTTTGATCAAATCATCATCTTGACAAACTATAATTATCATTTTACAAAATTTAATTTAAAAAAAACGTGTTTGTCCTTTAACATATTACAAAGGTTACATGGTCTTATTAAATAAGTTAAATTAGGTTAGACTTCTGACCAGATAACATTTTGAAATAATGCGGCCGGAAGTATCTTTTTGCGAAATGATAGTTTGCCAAAGAATGCTTTTGTTAAACATTAGTGAACCAGAAGGGCCCCGTTATGGATCCCCTTGGCACCGAATATGCTGGCCCAATCAGTTCACTTAACACCGCAGAGTAATCATAATGATATCACAATGTTGGTATAATATTTATAAAAAGAACAAAAGCGTATCTTATATTAACTCGTTTTTGTTTTCTGTATTTTATTCACAGTATCAAAGAGTTCATAATGGTGACCTTTTTAAGTCGCGTTTGCGCCATTTTAGTTATAAAGGGAATAATAACAGCGTTTGGGTTAACTCCGATGACTCGGTTAATTGCTTTAAGCGTTAACTGATTGTTGTAATAACTCGCTGATTAAAGTTGTGACAACGTCGTTATTAATGCTATAAAGATTTATCTTTCACAGATAATACTTTGTGTAATATAGTACCACCTAGCTGGTCTAATGTTGGAGATTCAGGGTGGCCATATAAACTCCCAAATTATACATGATAAACCCGTCGTGATAATTTGATAACGATTGCGCGAAAAAAAGTTCAGTCCGCAACAGAAGCTTGACCCATTTTTTTTTTGACAGAAACTTATTTTTTAATTAATACTTTATGTCTTTAAGCTGAAATTACGTTTCAATTATCAAGATACCTGCGACTGTGCCTGCGGTGGCGACAATGCAAGCGACAGCCCTCTGCAGGAAATGCAATGGGATGCAACGGTGCAATGCATAATGTGCATGATTAAATAATTATCTAGAGGCAAGAAGGATTTATAGGATTATAGTGTGAATTAGACTAGCAATAGAAATTGCAGAAGTTCATTGCTCTCAAACTTTAACTTCAGTTTTAGAGCAAGAAGCATGATTTTGCTGTCTTTTTTTTTTAAGTTACAGTTAGTCAGCAGTCAACTTGTGTAATTTTTATTACTAGTCTAAGCCTCTCTTACGAATAGTGGTTAAGGTACCTTCCTGTACCGGATTCAGTGTAAAAGTATTGACCATCATCATGTCAGCTCTTTATAAACAAATATCAGAGGACAATGTCACACCAATTGACCTAGTCCTAAACTTAGGTTTCAGCTTGTACTTACTATGGGTACAACGACAATATTATTTTTTTTGGCATTGAGAAGATAAACGAGCACACAGGCCACCTGACGGTAAGTGGAAACTGTGACCCATAGACATTCGCATTCACAAGACCGCAATGCAATCCTAAGACTGCAAATGCGTTGCCAACCCTGAGGACTAAGATGAAATGCCTCGATGCTAGTCATTTCACCGGCTGCCTTATCCCTAAACCGGAACACAACAATGCGAACACTGCTGTTTGGCGGTAGGTTAATGGATAAGATGGTGGTAGCGATCTGGACGGACCCTGCACAAGGTCCTACCACCCGCTTAGATAGACTTGCTTCATTGATAGATTTACCCCACCTTACCTTTTATTATTTGTTACTGAACTAGTCCCATTGCAAGCTTCCGACGACGCGCTGGCCTAGTTGGTAGATATTTGTATTATGAGGGCGAATATTTAATAATGTTTCTGAGTCATGAACGTTGTGTGTGTATTTAAGTTTAATATTTGTCTTAGTTAACCAAAACGTTCACAATAAGATAAAAATGTGAAAGGCAATATTGTTTTACCAAGTAGAATACAAGCCCAGATTAACTTCGACGACAAAATGGATAAAATCTAACACATTGCACCGACTAGTTATTCTTAAAATAATATTAGCTTGCATTTTGCATGTTCACAAGCTGACTAAATATATTTTTACAAAAAACCACTTCCATCTGAAACGAGAGTTTTAATAAGAACACGTGGTTTTACAAACATGCGAGATGCTAGGAAAGGAAAGAGATTAAATAAGTTTAATGAGAACATGGAATAAGGTGACTTGTGGGGGTGCGTAACGCTCGATATAAAAATATTTCCTATGAATTTTAGACACTTTAACACTAATTTTGAATCATCGCGTTGTTGACAACAAGGAGAAAGGAGACAACCTTTAACCTATCTCTTTTCTCTAAAAGAGATGTAACAGTTCCTGGCGTTTCGTTATAATGCAGTTATAGTATTCACCCTAATAAAACGTTCAACTTCCTTTATCACCTGTATATGTATGTATTATTGTAAACGGACACCATTTTTTATTAAATTCATGCTATCTGTAAAACTCATGCATAATATTAACATAACAAGTAGAAAATTTCAAAGATTAAAATAAAATATTTCTGCAATTCCTTTCACAAATTTAAAAATGCATCGGCGAGTTCATTCTAAGCGCAATTTATGCACCTTCGGTCTCCTCATAAGTTCAGCAAAAACTGAAAATGAATTCCTACGACGTAGAGGCTCTACGTCGTAGCACGTCTACGGCGTAGAGCGCGGTTATTGCATTCAGTTTTTTTTATTAGTGGATTTGGTATCGCAGATGGCTTTAATGATATTGGATGGTTTTAAGTTATTTTAGATTTCGTTTTATTTACGAGATTTATGTTCAGTATCATATACACGTACTCATCTAAAATACAGCATCACTTAAAAATTTAATCCTAGGAGGATTTGGCATGAGCTCTATTAATATTACAATTCCTTTTAGGTAACCATTCCATATCATAATCAAATTGCTTAATTAATTTTGTTTGTGTGCATATTAGAATAGAGTAGTCATTTAAGTACACTAACACTAGATTTAAGTTATTGTATCTAACCATTATGGATTTATAATCTGAAATAAAATATTTGATTTGAATTTGAATTTGAATGCCAATTAATCAACTGAGAGATGTTGTCACGTCAACAATCTCATGACGATATTGAAGCAAGAAGGGATAAAATATAATGTGAAATAGATACCTTGGCAGGTTTGGTTAATTATTCGAGCGTTTAAACCGACTCACTTGTGTGGATATATTTTTGAAGAATCGGTCGTATATTTTGGATATTTGTTACATTTCCGGTAAAAGAAACCTAACTAGAAACAAAATCGATATCTCCAGCCCCTTCTACAAAATGTAACCACCAAAAGTAATTTCGGAACAATCGCCGAAATAATGCCCGTTTATGTTTTACAAATTGATTGGTAAAATGTTTATCTAACATTCCGTTGTCTTGCTGACTTCAGCTGAATTTGATATTCTTCTTGCAACATCAACAATTAGTAAAGCTAGATAATTGATATCTTTTTGCAACATTCAATTTAAGTGAGTTAGTGACATCAGTGAGACCAACACTAACCCTAAAACATGATTGAACTAACAGACTTGTGACACACCCACTTTAATTTCCGATGTTTGGTTTGGTTCAAGAAACTTCCGTCAAATACAACATTGTTGTTCAAAAGATAAAAGTCGGCACTTTGTAAATTGTGATTTGGAAAACTTTTTGATTTCAAGAGTTGTAGCGTTCTAATAAATAGTTGCTTTCCAGGTTTTGTATTTATTGTAATGCGAGCTACTTTTTACGTATGTGCTAATAATAGTACATTACTACAGACGCCGGGAAGTAGGGGGTTACCGGCTGAGTGATATACAAAAAAAATACAAAAAATACAAAATTCTTTATTTCATAAGCACTTGATTACATGGTTAATGGATGGAGCTTCCCATTAAGCTAGATATTGCTTGTGTCGGGAAGCACCGCTCTTCGTTGAGGTAATAAGTGATAAAGAGTGCAAAAATTAAAGATAAGGCAACAATTTCGGATTTAAATGCTACGGTGCAAATTTAAAGTAATTAATACTAAAACTACTCAGCTAAAGTACTAGTAACAGGTAAATAGGTACCTAATTAAGCTATGTGCGTGTGTGTGTGTGTGTTTGTGTATAGACGGCAGAGCGAAGCGAGGCCGGATACTTACGAGGCTGGCAACCCCTTTTTCATGGCGAGGTACGTATAGTGCTTTTCTCAAACATAAGCTATGAAAAAATAATAGAACATAAAAAAAATGATTTAAATATATTTAAAGACGAAAGTATCAAAATCTGTCGGATTTCTTCTAGAATAACATGAAAACAATTTTGAGCGGATCAACAGAATTTACAACAATACCTTTTTTAAGTGTTCTTTAAATCATGTTTATACAAGTTTGTCTCGAAATCTTTTTTTATTATTAACATTAAAATAAATAAACAGATTCCCGCTAATTGCTAAAGAGCTAGTGCTACGCAGTGCGGCCAAAAAAGTTCAGGTTGTCAATATTTTTTAAATTGATCCTTATAAATAAAATTCGCTATACTCAATGTACCTAATCGAAAATATTGACTAACATTTCAAAACGTATTTAAAGGGAATATTATGTTAACCCGGAACCTACCTATTTCAGTCGTATTTTCCTTATTTTATAAAGATAAAATACGGAAAAAGGAACATTTTCTCGGTCGAGTGGATTTTCAGATCTATTGAAGCAAATAAGGTGTCTTTAGGTGTTACGTGGCACAAGCTTGAGAGACACTTCTTTTCTTTTTAATAGATATTATGTCAGTTACATAATTATATTTCTAAGTGTAGCTTGCATGTGCGCCTGTTTATGATAAAAGTATTTTTCGGTAAAAATGTTAATTGGGGGAAGCTTTTATTCTACGTAAGTATATTTTTATCTCGTTAGGTCAAGAGATAAAAAAATAGTGATTATCTAAGGAAGCAACTTGAAATTATAAGATATTTGAATTTTTCACTTTGTTTTCACTTTAAGGAAAGTTATGTTGTGCAGAAGCCAATTTTGATTAAATGTATAATTTAATTGCTATACGTAAGTTAGGTGAGGTTTGATTTATAAGCAATACCATAAAAATCCCCGTGTGGTTGCCGGATTCCCCGTGTGGTTGCCGGATTAGAATAGTGCCACTCCGTATCTTTCCGTGGATGTCGTAAAAACCGACTAAGGTAATAAAGGCGTGTAGTACTGTTAGGCGATGGGCTTGCAACCTGTCACTAATACACTGGTAAACATCTTCGCCTAAGTGAGCAAAATGTGGTTACAGAATAATCAAAAAGTTTTTATAGTTGTTGGAAATTCTGTAGCTCTGCCTACCCCACTCTGGGAATAAAGGCGTGAGTTTATGCATGCATGTACCAAAAAAATATATTTATGAATATTTGGGATTATAATCGATTCGGAATTATGCCTCTTTAGAATTATGTAGGCCATACAGAAAATAGTCTTTTCCTCAGTTATGCGCTTGATCTACATACCTACAGGATATTTGTTTTCTACATTTATTTATATTATTACGAGTATAGTGTCATAACAAAGAACTACATTAATTTGTAATTGATGCATTATATTTTTCAGATTGTTGTATTCCGTTGTGGGTGTGTACCCTCTATGCTGCCATTAAAAGTGTATTATAAAGCTGGTTATCAGCCTCTAACTGTAGCCATTTTGGCGTTACTTCACATACGAGTATATAGGTACAACTACTCTAGCCTCAGCATATAACAGTTCTCGCGCACACTACACACTCCTACATTACCCGGGCGATAAAACCAGTTTCTCTTAACAGAATCGGTGCGCGGCCAAATGAGATTAGCCCCCCCTCCTCCTCCCCGCCCCGCTGCACCGCCTCACCCCCCGCCTCGCCCACGGCTGAATTAAATCAAGGAACCCGCGGAATATACTTCGGTAATGAACGCGACGTGGATTTTTAGAAACGTATGTTTCGCTTTTACGCTTTTACGTTATATTTTTGGTGTAATATTATTTGATAGGTTTAAAAATACACTTGCAAAATGTTATGTTTATTTGGTGGTGAAAGGACTAAGACAAGGTTTATCCGGGACACTACCACAATCTTACCCTTTAACCTGCCGCTAAACTGCAGTCTTCGTGCTGTTGTGTTCCGACATGTGGGTAAAACGACTAGTGAAATAACTTGCAAAGAGGCATAACATCGAAGTCCTCAGGTTTAGCAACGCAATAGTAGTCTTGAGACTGCTATCGTAAGACTCCGATTTTGAGATTGCATTTTTAAAGATTTTGGTTTTAAAAAACGGTTATTTGAATATTTAGTGATTTTTCATAAAAACGTGTTATCGTTAGTAAATTCATATTAGATCTAAGTGATGTATGAATTATAGAACAGAAAAAAATCCAATCTATTTTAATTAAAAAAGAATTTATCAATAAAATTTATTCAGTTAGCATGAAGGTTATTAATGATTCAGAGTCATTCGGTTTTCCCAATATTCATTTTAATGATCATAACATGAAATAACCACGAAACCTCATAACCAGTAATACCTTATTCGAGCTGGTAACGCATGTAAAATAAATTAAATTCTGGAGCAATTCGCAAAATTATATAATGTTGGGTTCCGTTTGAAGAGGTTTTTCGGCGGTTTCATTGATCGTGCAAGATGGAACTTGTAATTACTGTTTTTTTTAGTTCTCTTCTTGTCGTGGTTGAAAAACATTTTTTTTTTAATATCTTAATAATTGTTATGAATTGTGTGTACGTAAAACAGCAACAAGTCAAATTTAGATAACAGGCACTTTCATGATTATTTCTGATTTATTGACGCAATAAACAAAAAAAAATATTGTCATGTGCTACGAGCTTACACCTTGTACAAACTCACTGTAAATTTCATTAAAAAAATGTTTTTTTTCACCCACCACGGTACATTGGCAAGTCAATTTATATAACTATGCCAAATATCTAGTTGATATTTTTTTATGGCTGTTGATAAATAAGTGGTGACAGACAGATAAACTTCAAATACTAAGTAATAAAATGTTTATGACTTAAATACCTATTAGTGTGTGTGTATATAGTGTTCAAAATATATTGAAGCATACAAGGTGCTTAAAAATATCTGAACACAGTCAAATGATTTTAGAAATAGTCGTGTTTCGATATTTCTGACCACGCTATATTATTATGTTCCGATATAATTTGTTGGTAGCTCAACCCTGCTTGTTCCTTCTATCTTCATTGCATGATAAACAACCCAAGAAACAAAACTCGTAAGAGCCTGAATAAATGATGCCGAAAAATGCGGGTGTTACTCGATGTTTTAGAACAATTCAAACTAAATATTATTAAATATACGCTGTTAATTTTGTTTTTAGTGACTCTGCCTTTGAACAAAATGTTCCCGAGTCTAATTTCACGTAAATTACGAGTGTTTATGCATTTTATATTCTATACAACTTTTTTTTTTATGGCATCGAGTAGACAAACGAGCACACAGGCCACCTGATGGTAAGTGGAAACTGTGACCCATAGACATTCGCATTCACAAGACTGCAATGCAATCCTAAGACTGCAAATGCGTTGCCAACCCTGAGGCTAAGATTGAATGCCTCTATGCTAGTCATTTCACCGGCTGTCTTATCCTCAAACCGGAACACAACAATGCGAACACTGCTATTTGGCGGTAGGTTAATGGATAAGATGGTGGTAGCGATCCGGACGGACCCTGCACAAGGTCCTACTACCCGCAAAATACCCTACTAATATTATAAATGTGAAAGTTTGTATGTGAGTTTGTGTGTGTTGGTTTGTTACTTCTTCACGCTGCAACGGCTTTAGGGAATTGGATGAAATTTTGACTTTAGATAGCTTATACCCTGGATTAACACATTACTACCTGCATTAACAGGATACTTTTCATCCCGGAAAATTTCCAAGTTCCCGAGGGAATATCGATAATCAAAATCTACGCGACAAAACCACGGGCAGAAGCTAGTTTGATATACTGGCCCTCGTTAGAAAAAATGGCGTATGTTACATATGATCGCGAATATATTAGTGACCTTATTTGTTAAGACAGAGGGTTCAAGTAGCTTTGACTATTAAATTGCGTATGCGTCCTTTTTATACATGAAGGCAGTACATATTTTAATACGTGTGCAATAAAATATCTTTGGTTGAATTTGAATTACTTTCCAAAGATTTTATTTCCCAAGAATTTTATGAATTATTTTGTTTTATTTTCAGATTATCAAAATCTCTATTTACGTCGGTTAAGTTAGGTTAAACTTTTGATAACAAGTAAGTATGCAAAATTCTGGGGCGGGAAATGTTTTTTGATAATTCAAAATTTGGAAAATGATACATTTGACAAAAGATATTTTGTCCAAACGGCGGTGACCCTAAAAAAAAGGTTATTTTTTATACTTTTGAATGCTAATCTTATTACGGAAAAACCTAACGCAATGGATAAGTAAGTACCCGTTGATGATAAATTTTAAAAAACTTCACAATAATTAGTTTAAACGAAAACATGCGACGTAATTATATAATCAGTTTACTTTTTTAATATAATTAGTTTTCTTTAACTTAGCATAACAGTACCTACTCAGTAATATTTGAATTCAGTCAGTAATAATTAAATTTATTTGTTAATCTGCGCCTGGTTTGAGACCGGTGGGTAGTTATATTTTTTCATTGTTGTCATTAATGTATTTTTTTGTATAGTTTTTTAGTAAAAAATACCTATATTTGAATTTGAATTTTGTAACACAGCAACAGTAAGCGACTCGTAAAACAAAGTAGATTCTCCCAGGTGTTAACATGTGTCCCATAGGTCCCGAATTCAAAGCAAACTCGACATTTACATCGTCTGTTTTCCATTCAGCAGCTTCTGCCCCAATGGCCAGTTTCGCGCCCGACTGGCTCCGCACCGCGGCGACCAGCGCTCAGCGCTAAGTATTCTGTTTCAGCACTTTGGATCAGCGCTATTTGCGCTATCGGTGCCAGCCAATAAACGTGGTTTTTATGGGCCACGGAGTACTTAATATGTGAAAATGAAGACTGATTTATTTTTTCGTCTCAGTTTTATTTTTAGAAAATTATATGGAATATTATTGCCCTAATTATCTTTCACCTAAATTTTTAAAAAAAATACTATTTGACTTTGCGACTGTTTTAATTTTTTGTGGTAAAATTACTTACGTCAAATATTATTTTTCTACCCAACGGAAAGCTTTTTTGTTTGTATTATATTTTATTTCTGCTTTATGTTCCAAAAATAAAATTAAAATAAATACTAAACCTAAACCTATTGTAGATAATTGTAGCTAAATTTAAAATAATTGGTCAAAGCCCTATGCAGTTTGCTCATTTGAGATTTTGGTTTGAACGTTTAGTAGATTTCTCTTTTTCTATTTCAAAGGTTTAATAATTTATGATAATTTAAGTATTTGAAAACTGCGCATTTCTTTTTGCAGAATAGACATTCTTTTCACCCATCAAAAAGTGATTCCCCTTTTTTATTTTATTTCTCGTCCATTCACGGCCCCCGGCGGTGCGCGCCGTGTGTCCAAACCCATCTCCTCGTCAAAGCATGCATTGCGATTTGGCAGTGACGCAGGAATGCAGACTATTGCAGCCCGTTATTGCGTTCACACCGAACGGCATTTTTATGAAAACGTTTTGAAAGATTGAACTATTCAACTACGAGTACTCGTATTATTTTTGTGCCATGCATTGTCGTTGCCTATATTTGAAATACAATATGTTTGATGGTTTAACAAAATTTTTTTAAATGTTTACTCGTATGTCTGTTCAATACAAGAGTTACCTGTCTTTAGTTAAGTCGATGATGATGAACGATTTTTTAATTAATTGAATTATTTAATAGGGTGACACGGAATTAAACCACGCGTAATTTTTCTAACCTATTTATAAAGGTGTTAGTCTCCAGCTTATTGAGAAGTTGGTCTATGTATAAAGGTAACTAAAGTAACAGAAATACTAGAAATTTAAGTAACATAAACGTGTTTAAACGAAACGCCCCGAACAAATCCAAACAATTTCACCCTAAAGTAGAGTGATAAAAGAACTGAACCTCGTATCAAAGTTATCAGCAATCTTCCCGACACGTTACTTGCTTTAAACTAAAGCACGTGATGCGAGCTTTAAAACTCCTCAAAGCTCAGCGGGTGTTCGGGATTCAATGAAAAAGCACAGATTATTAATCCAAGTCCTGGAAATCGTCACGTCTTTAAGCGACATTTTTCATTTTTCTTGTTTTGCTTTTGAAGCTTGTTTTATTGGAACCACTTTTGATACTTCCAGTGAAATGCTTTTAATAAAGTGCTAATATTTTACTTTTCTATTTTCGTCTACCTTTAAATGACGCGAATAGCGTTTATTTCAGGAATTACAAATTATTATAAATTATTTTAAGCAAACTTCATCCTATTCCTATTAATTAATATGAGGCTTAATTAACAATACACCCTTAACAGCTTTGGCTAATAAATCTCCCTAACTAATCGAAACAACAAACTAACCCAATTGAAACTGTCTCTCTCTATCGCGACGAGTTAGATAAAGACAACACAATGCACGAGAACAAAACGTTAGATTTGTAAACAGTTTTCTGTTTGATGAGGCCGCGGGCGAAATGTATTGTGGGTGTCGGCCATATCTCAACGAAAACTGGGTTCTGGAAAACGGGCCGAGATACAAGAAATTAACCCTTAAAATAAGTAATTAAAACACATAATTGACATTTAAGTATATGTGCTGAATATTGGTGATGAAAATACTGTTCATAAAAAAAAGTGACTGACGAATCAAACGTCACACTTAATAGGGATAAAATCTGAAATAAAGTAATAAGATTGCCTGTCTCGTATTGGTTAGTAGAGCTACCAAACACTGTTATTTACATTTACTGGTGTTCGTTCTAGATTCCTGTGGGCCTAGTGTGATTGCGTTTATCACGTGACAAAACGTGGATAAAGCATTTAAATTTTTACGTATATACGTATCAAAAAGTGACGGACATTTTATCCATATTTTGTCACGCAATAAAAGTAGCCATGTCAGGCCCCCAGTACTCGTTAATTAGGTATATTTTATGGAAATAGCTAGGTAATAGGGATAAAGCCGTGTGCAGAAACTTAAAGAGAGTACGATTCAAAATTAGATTTAGTTATTTACAAAAAATAAAGTACAAAACGTCAAATATACCACTCTAAGATTTAAATTTCCCTTAAAATTGTGTCAAGGTTGAAAGACCATTTATTTGACTGACTGTATATAAAAGTAGTTCACTAAGTTAAAGAACGAAAAAAACACGAGTGAATAGATTTCATGTAAAGGATAATCCGCCACCGACCTTGGCGCGCCTCTCCCGTGCCTGCTGATTTATTCGTGAGACTAGTATAATGTTTGCGGAAGTATGTTGGATTATTATTGGACGTATATTGTACCAACAGACTGATTTAATAACGAACTTTGTACAAATTTACGAAGCTAAATTTAAGAGTGAGCCTTTATTATTATACCATATTAAAGCTTGAGAGAATGTTTAGGTGTGTGTAGGTGTTGTGTGTAACTAAGAGTTTGATTAACACAAATGTTTGTTTCGCATTTTGGATGTTTAATGTCTGACTATGAAAAAAATACGGTATAAAAATAAAAATAAATTATAACATAAAAACTGACTAAGCAGTACAGTGGCCCTGAGGACGTTTTCTTCTTCTTTACTCAGGAGGGGGAGGGATATCTTTGTCTAGAATCCATAACAAAAAGTAAAGCTTAGTTTAGAATCTCCAGTTAGGTTTTGCAGAATAAAAATGGCATAAATAAAAAAAAAACTTTCCGATAATTGCACTTGTTATACAGTGTGTTACCGGCATGCGGGCATTTATTAAAACTGCCGATAATACGTTGCTTTAGCAATTGTTTGCAAGTATTATCAATTAAAAAATAATTAAAATAACTTCACAATTAATTTTCTTAGATACTGTCCATTTTTAATGTAGTGCATGTGCTGCGTGTTCATCGTTATCAGTATCGCTGTTGCTTGGTACAAGGCATGTCGTGGTACGGGGGCAGATCTTAATAATCAAAGTAGCCGTCGACTGTCATTTACACTTGTCAAATTGCTGTGCTTTAAATTGCTGGCAATTAACATTTTGTTAGAAAGTTACCAAAGCCTGAAAAGTTGTTTATTTATTAAATTAATGTCATAGTTACGTTACAGATATACGTTATGTTAACCTACTTTAAAAAAAGCCTGGGTGCTGGTAACACACTGTATAAATATTAAACACGTGACAATTTAATTTGAGTGAGTAGCCTTAAATTGACATCGTAAAAATTCCTTGTAAAATTAAGATTTTACCATAAAACTTTAAAATGAAATATCAATTTGACAATAACATGATACGTCTGTGAAAATCATTATCCAGCGGATCAGCTCGATATGCCCAGGTATATTACATCCGGTAATAGATTCCACATATTGGATTTAGATGGTAGAGCAAACGCAATATATCGGAGAGGAAACATCCCGTACAAATGCTACGTACCTATGTATTTAGTTATGAAGTATATTATGTACACAGTTTTCGACTGAACAAAGAACGAACCTCAATCGAGTCAATTGTATTATGTTTTAATGTGTTCGACGATAACTTAAAACTAACAAAGATAACTATGATAAAATGTTTATCTTGCAGCCTTGAAGAGATCGCTTTTAGTGTTAAGACCGCGTGCTGCGTATTTTTTTAAGCAGATCCTATCTTAATGAAATTTGGTAAATGAGTTAATAGATGCTGTGAACGTGTCTGTTTTGATGAACCTACTATTATAACGTCTTGCTCAGTCTTAGTCTTGTAATTACCTTCTTGAATAGAACAAGTTAGGTATCTAAAATCCAAATAAAAATATATCATAACTAGCGATACGCCCTCGCTTCGCTTCGGTTTATGTGAGTATGAGTCTATACATATATAGCCTTTCTCAATAAATGGGCTATCTAACACTGAAACATTTTTTTTAATCGGACCGGTAGCTCCTGCACTAGCGTGTTCAAGCAAACAAACAAACAAACTCTTCAGTTTTATACTATTAGTATAGATATGTCAAGCAAAACCCTAGTGTAAAAACGTCACAAGCTTGTATTAATTTAAGTAGACCATTAATTTCATACGTCAGCATACCTACTTACTACATACAGTTTTACTGAAAATTTAAAAAAATATTCCAGACTGTTCTATTGACCTGAATTTAAATAGAACTTTTTCAGCATACGTGAGGTTGAAAAGTTGTGTTTTTAAATATTTTATTTGGCCGCGCATTGTACAGTAGTACTCCGCAGCGCGGGGCCGAGCGCGGGCCTTCGTGCCCGCCCCGCCGAGAGGATTTTATATACATTATTTATTTTTACTAAAGCGTTATTTTTGTGACATTTTTGCATAATTAGGTGGGAAACATATGCAATAAGATGACAAAGTATTACAGGTAATGAAAGAGTTTAAAGTTTACAGTGAAAAATTCCATGACCTATTTTTTACTTACTTTATTACCTAATGTAACTTACTTTACTTAATGTAACTTAGTTTTAAGTACTATGTTATTATGATTGAAAAATGACCTTCTGCTGGAGTTTCTTGCGGCGCTTCTTCTCCGCAATGATGGTCTCGTCCGAAGCGCTGGTAGACTCACCCTAAATTACCGACGTGTAAAAGAGCCCTCATGTGGCCTATTTCCTGAATAAATATTTTGAATTTTGAATTTTGAATTTGAATTTTATCATTTAACGATATGAAACAGCTGCTTCGGTTTTTAATAAACCGCCCCTCCATCTATAGTTAGATTAGCAGCTTATCTATAATATGTCAAGATAAATCCTGTCCCTATTTCTTTGTAAACTGTTGCGAAGCAAATTATCTTTAAACGTTGAGTTGCTTTTAGGCAGCGTAGCGATGTTAGCGACTGGGGGATTTCACTCGGGGATTTTACTAGGGGGAATTTACTCGGGGAATTTTCTGGCAGTCTTTGGACGTAATCCGCGAAGGCTCCAAGAAAAATATTCCTTCACTGTTTGCACGTTTTAAATTTATGAATGCGAGTCTCGGTTGAGTTGAACTGACCGCGGTTGGTGCCTGCCTAGCTTTAAGACTTGCGAAAAATTAATAAAATAGTACTGAGGGGTTATTATGACCTAACTATGCAGTTCATTTTACGGTGAGTGTAAGGGACAGAGCTATGGCAGTTATATAGCTCTGTCTTTTTCTCTCAGCGTAAACAGAATTGCATAACTATGTCATAATAACCCCCCTGAAAGTTGGTAAAATGAATCTTGGTTTCTTTGCGACTAAACAAAGTATCGGCAAAAAAACAAATAAATACAAAGTAACATAGTGACTTATTGACAAATATTTCATATTAAAAAACCTGCCAGTGCAATAAATGACGATAAAAATGTCTAAAATGACACTTTATCCTCAACGAAAATAAGAATTCGATGAGGTGATGGTGGAACCATACTTTTAGATTAATGGAATAAATTCCTTTTTTTCGTACAACTGACGTGTTCGTTCAGTGGGGTTATTATGACGTATATGTGCAATTCATTATACGCTGAGAGAAAAGGACAGAGTTACGTAACTTCTATAGCTCCGTCCTTTACGCTGATTGTAAAATAAACGGCATAGCCACGTGGTAATAACCCCCCAGGTGGGCAATCTAGATAGCTCAGTATGACGAATTCAGATACAACAATAGTTAGAGAGATCTGTTCTTAAGACCCAAGCCCCCGATTTTGAAAAAAACCTGCCAAGTGCAAGTTGAACTCGCGTGGAGTGGGTTCCGTACAGCACATACCTTTTTTTTATTGATTTTTTTTCCTAATTTTGTCCCCCAACATGACAAATTTTAACAAAATATTTATTTACTTTGCACATCCGTATTTGGGTCATCAATTTAGATTATGTGTAAATTGATACTTATTGATGATATTATGTGTACAACATTTTAATTAAATCGGTCCAGTAGTTTCGAAGCCAACTGGGTGTGACAGACAGACGGACAGACAGACGCACGAGTGATCCTATAAGGGTTAAATTTTTCTTTTTTTTGTACGAAACTTTAAAATACTCGTATACCGGGAATAGAACCCAGCAGTTGTCCTCTTATTTTAATTTTTGTTAAATGTCAGATTTTGGTTTACTTTGGGATCTGAGGGGTTATTATGACATGGCTTTGCAGTTTTTTTTACAGTGAGTGTAAAGGACAGCGCTATAGCACTTGCATAGCTCTGTCCTTTTCTCTCAGCGTAAACTTAACTGCAAAATTTTGTCATAATATTAGATCTCTAATGCAAATCTTTTCAGTAACACTATCAACCAAAACAATTTATTTATTTTATCGTATGGCAGTTGAGGAGTCGTTTATACAAAATGATATTCCACTAAAACACTAAAACGATGTGTGATTTTTCGAAAAAATAAACTACTTACCGTAAAACGGGGTATGTAGGGATGAGTATGGTCACAACTCAATATAAATCTCCACCCTTTTTACAAATAAGAACAAGTTTAGTAATAAATGGACAATAACGTTACGTCTTATCATTAGTAACATATCCCTTAAACCCTTTTCACCCCGTTTTACGGTACTTGGTTTGATTCCTAGTTTTTTCTCCTTTCTAAAACCTGGTTTTCAGAATTCCTCATCCTGATGAAATAGTATAGTTCTTACGGCGATCAATGAATTCGCCCTCTGCTTTGAATAAATTAGCAGCGAACACTAAATTATTCTGAACTTGAGTCTTAGGTTTGTTTTTTGGAATAAAGTTTAGGAATAATATTCTGTCGAGTTGTTTTTATCGTGTAAGTTTGAATTGTTTATTGATGTAGCAAAAGAGTATGATATGATAATTTTGAAAATATTTATTAATAAATACCTACTTAAAGCCGTCTCATTTTATTTGGATATTAAACAATTAATTTTATACGTTGACGTAATCTTTAAAAGGGCTAACTTTCTTTTCAGTGACAATGAATTAGCAAAACATTTGTCGTACGTGAAAGAACTCATCACACCTAAAATAAAATCAACTCAGTATCGAATAAACTTATTTTAATGAAGTCGTAAAACCAACACAATAATTAAGAATAAAATATAAGCACATGTATAAAATACTAAATACGAAACCTCGGATGCCCCATCCCTATCACTCGCCATTAGAGCGTTAATCGAGAGAAAGGGACGGAGATAACATAACTTCCTTTTCGATTTTTAAAGTAGTGCCCAAAATGCTACAGTCATCTTTTTGTATAAATAGAGCCTGCTGCATAAGACAGTAGCAGTGCGCGAGAAAATAAACTACCAATAGGGTTACAATACAATACAATATAATACAAAACACTTTATTGTACACCAAACGAAAACATTACAGAGAAACAGCACAATTAAAAACAACACAGGTAAACAACAGGCGGTCTTATCGCTGATTAGCGATCTCTTCCAGACAACCTTACTAGGGATAAGGTGTCAAATTAAAATATTTTACGAGGTAGGTGGTACAGACTTCACGCGAGCAATAACAAGAAACTATGTAAGTTATTATTATTAAACATGAGTATTAAAAAAAAATAAAAAATGAAAAAGTGATATATATACGCTTACTATATACTAATAAATAGATAAGAAAATAAATACATAAGCAAATAAATACAATATATATATGACTTACATAATAAAAAAATAAATATATATAAATAGGTACATAAATGAATATCAATACATCCACAACAGGGAAAACAATAAAAAAGACAGCTACACGACAGAGAAATTAACTGAGACAGTACAATTATGACTGCGACAAAAAATGCTCATGAAGAAGTTACTTCATTTCCCTAGCCCCGCACAGCGGAGTTATGACTATTGGTAGATTTTCATTGCACAACGCATAGTTTTATTTCACATATTTCTTTAAATAATTGTAGGTTTACATATTTGTTTGTTAACTAAATACATTTATACCTTTCAAATACCTTTCGTTAATCACCATGATTTTGCCCGAGCAATAAGTTACTGGAGTCAAAGCGATTGGCAACGCGACAGCGACGCGAATTGGTTAGTGTCCGCAATAATAGGTATACGTACCTACCTAACTGCATTACTAAACACTTGAATACTATGAGAGACATAATCAAAATCTTATCGCGAGTCGCCCCCCCCCCTTGTCTCTCTCGTAATATTTTTGACATGTTTTCCTGCTGAACTACGCATGCTATTTGATATTATATTTAATTAAATTTTTATTGCTTTATATAATGCTAGATTAAGTAATACCATTGTAACATGTTTAAAAAATGACTGACTGCTGAGTTTCTTGCGGCGTTTCTTCTCGGCAGTGGTCTCCTCTTGGGAAAAGCTGGTAGATTCATGACGTGTAAAAGTGCCCGTGCGGCCTACTTACTGAATAAATATCTTTTATCTTTATCTTTTTATCTTAATCAAATCGGCCGCCGACATAGCTTGAAAGGTTTTTGTTTTACTAACGTCACTTTCACGTCGCCATCGCCTGACCAGTGTGGCCGCGGCCTTACACGTAAATAAATAAATAAATATCAGGGGACAATGGCACACCAATAAACCTAGTCCCAAACTAAACTCAATGCTTGTATTATGGGTACTAGACAACGATATAAATACTTATATGTATAGAGAAATATATACTTAAATATATAGAAAACATCCATGACCCAGGAACAAACATTCGCGCTCATCACACTATATCTGCTCTTACCGGGATTTGAACCCAGGACCGTTAGCTTCGTAGGCAGGGTCACTACCAACTAGGCCAGCGCGTCGTCGTTAGCGTGAAAAGCATTTTAGAAAATTTTAATAATTTCTACTAAGTTTTTAGCATTTTTATGCAATCTTGCACCACGCAGTAAAAATTCTAAATCTTCACATGTTTTCGACCTTTATTTTGTAATGTGTCCGAAAATTGTTTCGAGTGGAGTCCATAAAAACAACCCCTAATATCTGTCGTGTCGCAAACTAATCGGTACAGCCGTAAGACCCGCGTCCCGCCGCGACAACGCGCCAGGACCGAACCAAAACGACGTACGCGCCACACGTGTCCACGACGCATAATCCGTTCTAGAAAGCACGTCTTAACACTGTCCGGCCTGACCCCAGATAAATATCCAACCCATCCCTGTCACACTTATGCATTTCACTATCTCAACTCTCAACAAACAAGATCATCTCCCGTATATTTTCCAACCGAATTCAACCTACATCCTTCGAGTAATAGAGTTTCAACTCCTTCGTCAAATTCTGGAGTTGAGACGCTCTGTTTAGTTTAGGTGTGTTTCTGTCCCGTTCCCAAACACCTTATCTTGATGTGTAATGGAAAGGAATGTAGTGCCGGGAGTTACTTAGGGACGAAAACAAGCGCCGACAGCGCGGGTTTTTGCCTTATTTATTTGCCGTCCCGTGCCGGAATTATAGCGAGGAAAAAAGACTGGAAAGTGTTGGCACGTGCTTGAAAGACATTTTAAGTTATATTTTCATTCATTACAGGAGTAGAAAAAACTATTTTTGCAACCTATTTATCCTACGTATATTAAAAAGGTAGGATTATAACCTATGTAGGTGATTATCTTAACCAACTTGGTTTAAATCTCGACGGACGAATTATTAATTGGCGAGTTTAAGTCCTTATCACTTTTACCTAGTGGGAATTAAAATTCCCAGCTGTTACCACTGAACTAATTGGTGTAGCAACTGGGTTTTTTTTCCTAGTAGTTACCACCAAAATATTTTAGTGGTAACAAATGGGAAAACTATTCCCACTTGTATTATATAGCTTGTATTACTTTGTATTATCCATTAACCTACCGCCAAACAGCAGTGTTCGCATTGTTGTGTTCCGGTTTGGGGATAAGACAGCCGGTGAAATGACTAGCATAGAGGCATTCTATCTTAGCCTCAGGGTTGGCAACGGATTTGCAGTCATAGGATTGCATTGCAGTCTTGTGAATGCGAATGTCTATGAGTCACAGTTTCCACTTACCATCAGGTGGCCTGTGTGCTCGTTTGTCTACCTACTTGAAGCCATAAAAAAATTAAAAAATAGCAATATATTTGTATGCTTCTGCAAGTCGTAAACAAAATGACCTAGCTTAACAGGAATAAAAATAAACCACGAAACCCTAGCCACCCTCGATTTATTTTTATAACAGTCCAGGAACTGATGACGTTTGTCTTTTCAAAGTTAAAAACAGCACCAGGCAGCCGCAAAAGTGAAGCACCCTTGTTGTAAGAGCTATTCTTCCAATTTTTTGTATTTTTCAACCAAGTTTTACTTTTGTTTGAAGTCTTTCTGTAGCATCATTTTTGCATAACCGGAATCTGTTGAATTACGCTCCGATAGCGAGCTTAACAATGGTATTTGATGTTACTGTCGTTCAACTTTTTTTACAACCCGCACATTTTATTAGTCTTTAAGTAGAACACGGTTTTTTGTGTAGAAATGTTCCAAAGATAAGACGTAATGGTAGTTTTTAATTATTTATTATAATTTTAGTTAAAGTTATTGAAAAAAGCCGGTTAAGTGCGAGTTCGACTCGCGCACTGAGGGTTCCGTACACACTTTTATAGGTAAATAAGTAAATAGTTCACCACCCATCACGAAAATCGGGTAAAAATATGTGATATAACTAAAAATTCTAAAACAATGCTTCATGCCGAATTTCAAGATTCTAGATCGACTGGAAGTACCCTTTAAGTTTTGATTCCATTACGAGTTGTTGTTAGTTTGAAAATATGCGGTTTAAATTGCTATTTCATTAGATTGCGTTAACATTGAAGTTTGATTTTGTTACAGCTTAAAGGTTTTATAGACCCGAGTATTTGATATGAATTTCAGCTCTACGTTCATGAGGAAAGGGGTAGTAACTTAAAAAAAATTAAAAATAACTAAAAATTTACAGGTTTTGCCATTTTTCCTTTATTTGTACTATAAGACGTTGCTTCGTACCAAATTTCAAGACTCTGAGTTCACAGTAAGTACCCTGTATGTATTGATTCCCTTGCGAGTTTCGAAAATTTGCCTCATAAACGGCTGTATCTTTTGATTGCGTTAGTTTAGAAGCTTGATTTTTTCCCAGCTCTAAAGGACAGTAAATTTGAGTATTTGACATCAATTTCAGCTTGATACCTCTACGCGTTTCTGAGAAAAAGGGTCTTGACAGACGGACGGACGGACGGACAACAAAGTGATCCTAAATGGGTGCCGCTTTTTCTTTTCGAGGTACGGAACCCTAAAAATAAATGAAAAGCAACCTGTGTGTTTACTTCCAAGAAAACATTCGTCGATAAAAAATAATACACAGCATGGTTCATATATATTTTTTTAATTACTGGAAATTTTGGGATTCCAGTGAATTAAAAAAACAGGTTTTCTTTATGTTCATTTTACTTCAACAAAAACAAAATTGTATTTATTGTAAGGCGAGACCCCTCAAAATATTTCAGAAATAAAATTTAGCAAAAGTAGGTCCAAATTATACCAAATGTGAGCAAAAACATAAAAATATATTTCGTTAATCGCCAGCAATCAACATTACAATGACATTCAAACAAATAATTTTAAAATACCGCTTTACAAATCAAAATTACGGGCCCATGGGGAAATTTGTACTTGGATACGATTTCACAGCTTGCTGATTTATGAGTGATGCATTAACAGACCGTCAACAAATCCAAAATTAACCAAAAAAATAAAGCCAAGACGACTCATATGAACACGTGGTTTTAATAGACAAAAAAAGGAAAGTTTTATTTTCACGATAAATCATTAAGCGAATTGCTTAACCTGAAAGAAATTTGCTTAACGAATGCATTAAATAACTATGTATGGGCAGACAAACTGTCGGACGTATATAAACGGATCTACCGAAGTTATAAGTTCCAATATAACTTCGTTATTAAAAGTTCCAATATAACTTCGTAATTAAAAGTGCAACCGCACTGGCTGCTATAATGATTATGTTGGTGTTATAATAATAATCCCAGCACCGCCGCACCCGGGGCGCCCACACCCCACCACCCCACCACCCCACACCCCACACCCCACCACCCCACACCCCACCACCCCACCACCCCACCACCCCACCAATGTCAGCAAAATTCACAAATTGCTCACAAGCCACCCGCTTACGACAATTATTCATCCGACTTAAAATTTAAACTGTCGCGTTGTCACAGTTTTAAGCCCGCCCAGCCTATCCTGGCCCCTCGCGTCGAATAGCTGTTGTAAACTGAAAGATCTACGTTTTATTGGTGTCCTGCATATTTCATTGCGCCATCTGGGCGTTCCCGCGGGCTGGGCTCACCTTTGCACGTCATCAGATACCTACAATTTAAAACAAAGCATAGGAACTTACAACATACAGGGTGCTACAAACATTGACTATTCATTCCAATCCACTATAATTCTCATTAAAGACGGTTTGTTTATGAAATAGCAGTTAATACCATTAAAGTATTAAGTTTAATCCTAATTGTAAATGATTTCATTAATATTTAGTAAAGGCCTGTGGGGTAATGGTATTAATATTAATATTCAAATGTCGAAATAAAGTTAAATAAACAACGCAGGATTCATAATAAATGATAACGTACAAACCAATAATAAAAACACATTATTATTCTATTATCCTACTAGCAATACACGGTAGGATTAAAAAACCCGGTAAATCGTAACTTTGGAATATATTATTGTCTAATTAGAGAAACAAACAGTTTTCCGTTTTTAAGATAATACTTTATTTTCGACTTAAAAAAATTCTCAATCTTTTTAATTTCTTAAAGCATTGTTTACAAATAAGTTTAGTACTCAAGGTTTCAGCCCACGCATAATGATTAAACAACATTTTGTTGATACGACTTGATCTTATCAATCCCTTAATTAAAAACATAGTATTAAATATTAATAACATTTAATCTTACTATTCCCACTAGTTCCTACTTTAACAATTTTCCCAGTAATTTCAGCTCTAAAAAATGTTCGGAAAGGGGTCTGGGTAAAAGTGTTGCCTTTTGTAAAAGTATACATTCTCAAGATGAGCGGCTAGTAAAATGATAATAGAAATATTCAAAATAAACATGTTTTGTTATGTAATATATATATAATACTCTTCAGTGCATCGGAGCCGAGATATTTAATATTCTTACCTAGGCGTTCTTTAGTACCAACAACTGAACATTTAAATCTTAAATATCTCGGCTCCGATTTTATTTAACGCCATAAATTATTTATGTATATCAATGTGTATTTCGAGATCCTCTTAATAACTATGTAAAAATCATACGTGGCCGCTAAAAAAAATACAATATTCTTCAAATAAATTTACCCAATGCCCTTTGTGAAAAAACTCTGACCTTACACCAACATTTTAAATGAGGATTATTTTTCCGGGAAATAAAATGTGTACAAAAACTGTTAATTTTTTTAAATAATCCCTGTAAATAATGTATTTGTGTTGTATTTTAACTCGAAAAAAACACGCTTTATGTATATCCGGCTACCAAATCTCTTTTTTTTTAGAGTAAGCTGGAAGTGGTTTTTAAGAGCAACCGAACATGTTATCTAATGACTAAATAACCATGTAATAGATATATTTCACTATAAAATAAATCAAAAATACCCTTTAATTTACACCATACCCGAAAATAGGACATCTAAAATAATACAAGTGAACAATATTACACTGTGTTGTGCAAAGAAGTTTCTTCGTCCGCGTAGAACCTTTTTTTTTCTTTAACAAGTTTTCCTTCATTAAAATTAACTTTGTTTCTTTTGCAGAAACAATCTTATTTAACTTTATCAAATTCCTTATTTGAGTACAACAATTCCGTAAGCAATATTTAAAAAAAACTGACTAATATTTTTTTTGTAGCGTTTCTTTTCAGTGGTGGTCTTGGATGGTAGATTTTTTTGACATGTATGTGTTTGTGTGTTTTTGTATGCCCGTTTGTATTAAGTGCAAACTAGCCAATATGGTTTGCCCCTGGAAATTCCAATATACAATAGCACGAAGGTTAAGTCACTCGCCCAGTGGGTTCAGCCGCCGGCTCAGCCGACAAAAAGCTCTTTGTGCCGTTGTCACCGCACTATCGCTATCGCTATTGATAACGCCGCCCTGCTGCGCTTGAAATGGGCTCGGAAAGCTGGTTTTTAGGTCCTACTTAATGTCAAGCACAGTGGGCAGGACCAAGTTTGTACACACATATTTTTATATTATTCATTTTCTTTGTCACCGTAAAATATGAAAGTTCTGTTTTACCCCTGAATCATCAACACTCATTTTATAAAAAAATAAGTTTTTTTCATGGAAAAACACTAGGCTTCACAATACTTTTTAATGAACACTTCTGTTTATTATTGTCACATTTAATTAATATTTTAACGAAATAATGATTGTTGGTAAGCACATAGTGAAAATTTGTGTATTTAACACTCGATTAATAAATGTTAAACACGAAGTGGCAATGGTTAAACATTAATTCAATCCACAACTTTGACATATTAGCACAGATACAGTAAGGGCTTGTTATTTGATCAGTTAAGTAGTTAAAAAACTCATTGTTAAAATTTAAAAAAAGAATCGAAATTTGAAGGAATCTCAAGGAAATTCATTTTCAACTACTGTACAATGTGCTTTTTAATAAATTCACTTTTGGAAAAAAACCGAGGCGCGGTTGCAAATATATATTTAGCATGTAATTTTTTGCGGTTGAATTCATTTTAAATTTTTAAAGCTACCTCAATGTTTCTTAGTTCCTGTGCTTTGTCCGCAAAATTTACCAATTTACCATTCGCTTTGTAGCTTACCGTGACGTCAGCTGCACTTTGCAGAATGCAACAAAAAAACAGTCAAAGGGCCACGCGTCAGTCGGCGAGAATTCAACGATGTAGACGGGAGTTGTACACAGCGCGAGAATGTCTGACACAGGTTGAATGCATGATGCCAGTTTTATTTAAATTATACTAGCGACCCGCCCTCGTGTCGCTTCGGTTTATGTGAGTTTTCTGTAACACCCGTTCATAAAACAGGATTATTATACATATAAACCTTTCGCTTGAAACACATTATCTATTAATAAAAACCGCATCAAAATCCGTTGCGTAGTTTTAAAGATCTAAGCATACAATATAGGGACAGACAGCGGAAAGCGACTTTGTTTATACTATGAAGTGATGATAAGCGGGTGGTAGGACCTTGTGCAGGGTCCGTCCGGATCGCTACCACCATCTTATCCATTAACCTACCGCCAAACAGCAGTGTTCGCATTGTTGTGTTCCGGTTTGGGGATAAGACAGCCGGTGAAATGACTAGCATCGAGGCATTCCATCTTAGTCCTCAGGGTTGGCAACGCATTTGCAGTCTTAGGATTGCATCGCAGTCCTGTGAATACGAACGTCTATGGGTCACAGTTTCCACTTACCGTCAGGTGGCCTGTGTCCTCATTTGTCTTCTCAATCCCATAAAAAAAAAGTTAAAGGAGATTTAGGTATTTAGTTAGTATGTAGTGTTAACTAGACGTGAAGTGAAACGATATAGGAACGCGCGCTAGAGAATGAATTATAAAATCAAGTATACGTTCATAACAACCCCGCGATCAAAAGGGCGTTGCCAGCATTCTTCTGTCGTAGATCCAAAAGACTGGAAAAAGGAAGGGGCATAGTAAATTAGAGATTAGAGAAATTGAGTTTTCATTAAATTTTGCTTCATAAAACCACATTAAATCAAGCTTATTTCCTTAAATAAATACAATACTCTCTTCTTCACTTTTTATTGAACCACACAATTTTATAACAAATAACAACGAAATATCAATATAATATGAAAAATATAGGCGTACATTCAACAAAAAAATTGGAACAGTAAATTTTTTTAATCTGATCCTTTTATAACATACAGATGATCTCCCCAAAATCAGTCAATTAATAATCTGTGAATACCTCTCAGCCCTAAACTACCCTAATTCGCACTATCGCATTATTTCACTATCAACCACCGATGTACGCGGGGCATTACGCTTAACCCCGAGTTATGGGGGTCCGCACTATTTACGGACCTGATCATTAAGAGCCCAGTGACCCCGAACGGAGCCGTAAACCAAACTAATTCCCAACTTTAATAGGCCACCACGAGGCTTCAACGCGTGAAGAAAGCCGTGGGCCCTGAACGATAATGTGGTTTTCGTTTATTTACAAACCCTGTATTTATACCTGTGACCCATTAGTGGGGGGATAAATCAGCGTTGGAATAAATATTTTTGCTTTTAAAAAGCGCGTTTACTTTAGGAGGAAAATTAATATTTGCTACCGGAAATTGAACGTGGAGTGCTCGTATTTGATGAAAGTTTTTTCCGGCTGCTAAATATTGGTAAATAGTGAGGGATTTGACGGCGAGAGTTGAACGATTATAACAGAGACAAGCATCACAGGGATTTATATTCTTTTTTATTTGTATCTAATTTATTGTATACTTTACGCCCGCGACTTCGTACGTGTAGAAATAGGTTCCCGCCACCCACTCTATTTCTTCCCGTTGGGGGTCGATTTTCAGAAAATCCTTTCTTAGTGTTAATTTACATCATGAAAGGAACCCCTGTACCAAATTTCAATTTCTAGGTACAGAAGTTTCGTCTGTGCATTGATATATAAGTCAGTGACTCAGGTTTGCCTTTTATATTTTATATAGATAGATTGTTAGGTTCAGAACAAAGATCCTCGAACCATGCTTAAATGGATTGGGCTGGTCTGCCGTATGCCAAATGAACTTGGTTCCACCCTATTTTCATCCTGTGGAATCCAAACCAGCAAGAGATGAAGAGGCCAATCAATAAATGATACAACTGTATACTTAATTTTGTTTATGTCAACGTTAATTTGTGTAAGATTACTTCAATGATGTGTTAATGTCTATGGGTCACAGTTTCCACTTACCATCAGGTGGCCTGTGCGCTCGTTTGTCTTCTCTATGCAATAAAAAAAGAGTACATTTTTGTTCATTTATATTTTTTTATTGTTATGCACGTATCTAACTCTGGCTTATTCATAACTAATGGGCGGACGAAGGATGCAAATGACGTCAAAATCATGTCAAATAGTATACGTAGCATGGATATGACTCCAAGTTGTTTGAAAAAGAGAACATAATTACAAAGTTATTTTTTTTGATTTTTTTTTTTATTTATTAAGGTAATGTTATTTAGTAGTCAGTCCATTGCTTTTATGGTTCAGTATAATTAGCTTTTACATGTCTATCAATCACGCTTTTTTGATTTGCAAATAAATTTACATGACATTTTGTACAAAAAAGCCTTTACAAGTATGGTAAATTAGATCCGGTTTATCGAGTATTTATTTACGAATTATGATTTCATTTGCCATAGTTATTTTAAATATTATAAATATTGAGGGAAACGCACAAAAAGTTCCAAGTGAAAAAGTCAATGTAATCAACTAGTCTAAAACTTAATAGATAGTTACTAGTTTGTAAGTTGTTGTGCCTTACGATGGGCCATATAGATCACTTACCTTATCAGTAGTTATAAGTTACCTAAGACCTGTATTGTATAACTTATCGAAACAATAAATAATAAAGAATTGAGATTATAAACACTGATTAGTCTTAAGACTTGCAAGAGGTGATAATTTACAAGTAGCCAACACTTTCTTCTTAATACACTAAGTATATAATATAGAGGACAGACGTATTATGTACTTACTGATATCACTCATAATTATTACTCGAAATTTAATAAAAGTCTTATCCATATTTTGCTTTCGTCGCCATATTGCATCTATCGTTTGCCCTTTGTTCAAAACAATCACAATTTTGAAGCAATTAAAAAATGGTAGACTGTACAAGCGACACATCAATGCCAGTCATCGTTCCCCTCCTTGAAGCGGGAGGACGATACTTTAGCCCACACTGCTAAGGAGAAAGCCGATCTCTTGGGTATTCTCTTTGCGTCAAACTCGACTTTGGACGACCGGGGAAACATACCGCCGACTATCCCGCGGTGTGAGGACACTATGCCTGAAATCCGTTTTATACAACGAGATGTCTACAGAATCCTTTGTTCCCTGGATGTTCATAAGTCTTGCGGGCCTGATGGTATTCCTCCTATTGTTTTGAAAATGTGTGCTCCTGAGCTGGCTCCAGTTTTAACGCGTCTGTTCCGGCTCTCTTATTCTCTCGGTGTAGTCCCGAGCCCTTGGAAGACAGCTTTGGTTCACCCGATCCCAAAAAAGGGTATTCGCTCAGATCCATCAAACTATCGGCCTATAGCTATAACGCCCTTGTTTTCCAAGATCATGGAAAATATAATTAATCGCCAACTGCTGGGGTATCTTGAAGATCATCTGCTGTTAAGTGACCACCAGTATGGCTTCCGCCGTGGGCGTTCAGCTGGTGATCTTTTAGTTTACCTCACTCATTGCTGGGCTGAGTCCGTGGAAAGCAAGGGCGAGGCATTGGCCGTTAGTTTAGATGTAGCGAAGGCCTTTGATCGTGTTTGGCACAAAGCACTTTTGTCAAAGCTGCCTTCATATGGGCTCCCGGAGAGTTTTTGTAAATGGGCAGCCAGTTTTCTTGAGGGACGGAGCATCAAAGTAGCAGTCGATGGCTCATGCTCGAAACTCATGCCCGTTAATGCTGGTGTGCCGCAAGGCTGTGTATTGTCTCCTACGCTGTTTCTTCTGCATATCAATGATATGTTGCAGTCTAGTAACATTCATTGCTATGCAGATGACAGCACGGGTTACTCACGCTACTTTGGCCGGAGCAATCACTCTCGAGCTGACACTGAAGAGTGCCGAGCAAAGCTTGTGTCTGTAATTGAGTCATCACTGGAGGTGGTCTCAAAGTGGGGCAGACTAAACATGGTCCAATTTAACCCCGCCAAGACACAAGTGTGCGTGTTATCTGCCAAAAAAAGCCCCTTTGTCATGACACCTCAGTTCGAAGGCACTTCCCTCGTTATTAAGCCTACTATCGGAATCCTGGGTGTTGACATATCGCATGATATTCAGTTCCGCAGTCATTTGGAAGATAAAGCCAAATTAGCCTCCAAGAAGCTAGGCGTGCTTAGTAGAGCGAGACGGTACTTCTCAGCTGTCCACTGCCTCCAACTCTATAAGGCTCAGGTCCGGCCGCATATGGAGTACTGTTCTCATCTCTGGGCTGGAGCACCGCAATGCTTTCTTCTTCCTTTTGACCGGATTCAACGTAGAGCGGCTCGGATTGTCAACGACCCAGTGATCTCTGTCCGATTAGATCCACTTGCTATCAGGAGGGACATCAGCTCACTTTGTGTGCTGTATAGGCTTTATAACGGGGAGTGTTCTGAAGAACTATTCGCATTGTTGCCTGCCGCCGTATTCCACCACCGTACCACCCGTCGTAGGGCCAGGTTCCATCGACATCACCTTGATGAATGGCGTTCTTCCACCGTGCGTTTCTCTAGGCACTTTTTACCTCGTACGGTGAAACTGTGGAACGAACTCTCTCCGGCGATATTTCCTGCCAGTTATGACATGGGGTCCTTCAAGAAAAGAGCTCTTATTTTCCTTAAAGGCCGGCAACGGACCGACAACTCAACTTGAGTTGCCGGTGTTCATGGGCGGTGGTGATTACTTCCGATCAGGTAAGCCGCATGCTCGTTTGCCTCCCTCTTTTATAAAAAAAAAAAAAAAAAAAAATGCCAACGCAAAGCTTAGTGATTTAGCTGTAAATAAAGATTATTTTGAAAGCCTAGTATAACAAAACCGGTTAAGTAGTAAAATAACTAAAACGAAAAGTGTTTATCTGGATGAAAAGTGTAGAAAGGCTTAAAGAGCGTGGTAAGCGGCTGGCTTAGCGCCCCGCGGCAACTCGACTGATCCTCGGTCTCCGGAGATAAAATAGTTTTTATTCTATTACGTTGTACAAATTAACGTTTTATGACCTTGGGCGCTTTGAAGTCTTTTGAGGCACTTAATTCGCCATGAAAATGTTTTGTGGTTAGTAGAAATATAAAATGAGATAATAATATGCGAACTGCTCTTCAACCTTGTTAACTTTACTAGATACAAGTACAGAATTATAAAATAAATTAAAAGGTATAAATTTTACGAAAATTTCAAAGTGCACCTGTCTATATCTTTGCTTCTTTAACTGTTTAAATCATAGCAATAAATTGAATAAACACAAATTTTGAAAAAAGCAAGGTCTTTGGACAATGGTAAGTGAAAACCAAATTAAAAGTATAAGGAATTTTAATTGTTAAGTATGCGAACATTTCCAAGAATACATTTTCTGAAAGCAAATATTATTTATTTAATTTAATAACTCATCAGTCGAGTTCACACGCCTCACCTACTAAAAATACAAAATCAATTTATAAAAATAAATCGGAAATGAAAATACACACAACATAATAGACATAAATCTGCTATTTTTTTTTTAGCTTAGCTCGATCAATGTGTGTAAAATTGACCCCTGGTTAATTAATGATTATGTAGACGAACTGGAAGTTTCGTGTCTATGAATAAAATATCCCCATCCCATTACGGCGAACTAACGAACTTCTACTAATTCCACCTTCGCTAATTAAGAACTACAAATTCAGCGGAGTAAATGTTAATTCTTGTAAAAGTTTTACTGCGGGGACTTTTGTGTAAAGGTAGGTCCACATTGTGGACGCCACAAGCACCGGGCAGGACAAACTGCTGAAAAGCGAATTGAGAATTGCAGCAACTTTTTTTATGTAACGGGGTTCTCACCGGTGTCATTATTGTTAAGTCATTATACAAGTTCTACTACAGATTAGACTTTTTATCGGTTTGATTTACTGTACATATAAATTGTCTTCTTAATGTAACAGTAAATATGTGTTTATACTTCATTTAAATTGTAACTTTTAGTATATTTATCCCAAAGGGCCTTATTTTCTAAATTATCTTTACATCTATAATTATTATTGTATTGTCAACGTTATGACAACTCGTATTAATTCTCCAGTAATAGCAGCTACATTGAAATCCATATGATTATAATTAGCTACCTTATACGTTCGATCCATCGGCAGAAACTATGATGCTAAATTGAAAATGCACGCGCTAAATTATGCTTTGTTCGCACTGACGAGACTACTTAAAATCGCCGCTTGGACATTCATTCGTTCGTCCGTCCGACCGTCGTTGTTGAGAGAATCACTAACCGGGAAGACGTTGTAGTCGCTGCAGCGAGAAGGTAGCCTTAACAGCGCCCTGGACCTCTATTATAGGCGGTAAAAACCATCGTCATTGACCTGATAGTATTGTTTTGAACTCGGATACCATTACTGTCAAGAACATAAGCGCTATTAAGGGCCTGTGGTTTGATCAGTTGTTAAACTAACTAATTGTTAAAATTTGAAAACGGAATCGAAAATTTCAATTCCTTTTTCAAATATTAACGATTAGTTAGTTTAACTACAGATCAAACAACAGGCCCTAAAACGTCACAGACCGCCTAGAATCTCTGCCCTAAAGGCGTTGTTGCATTGTTTTCCTAAAGTATAAACACTTTTTGGGTGTAATTAGCCCACAGCTGGTGTAGAATGTTTGACAATAAGGCTTAAAAAAATAAAAATGTCTTAAAAGTATGCGGATTGTTGTGTAAAATAGCCCTAAGGGCAAGGAAGTCGCGTCGTAAATGGATTCGCTCGTCGTGTTACGACTTTTTGCCGCGACTCTAATTCCGGGCCTTTGTTTTATTTTCATTTTATGGCGTGACGTCATGGGATGTGTGGCGGCGCTCTTTGACGCTTGACGCTCACGTCGAGTGAATGATTAACCGGTTTACTGCTCCTACACTATCTGCTCGGAATTAAGGATTAATAATAAAGTTTAAAGTGTTTCAAAGTTTTTAATGAACACAATGTTATTTATAGCTTCGGGATAGATAAGAACTGCTGTCAGATTTGTTAGTGAGGTGTAGAACTGACAGACAGATACCAAACAAATTAGGTGAGGCTTATTGAAGGGCGCTCGGTTTAAATTAAAACAATTTATTAGTGATTAAATGTTTCGATTAGCTAGAGTACATTAATTTTAAGCATTGTATAGTTTTATATCAAATCAAATCAAATCAAAATCAAAGTCATTTATTTCAGCCATCTTTGGACCATAATAATAACAAAGTGTTAGTAAACAAATTAAATTAAAGAATTAAACCTAATGTTAGTAATGTTTTTATTATGCACATAATTAAATAAAGCTACTTGGATCGATGTGCCAGTACGTGAACCAGACAACAATGATTCACATACTGGACAATCGATCCTCTGGGCGAACATCGCCAAGATGCGGTTGGAGCTGGCCCGCACCCTGCGCACCAGGGAAGTGCAGCGTTTTCGCATGGTGGCGTCAAAGCAGTCCACTCTTGCATCCGCGAAGATACCCGATGCGCTGCAGAATCGAGGCAGCCCCATCAGCACCCTAAAAAAAAGCTATAATAAAAGCTATAAGTGAACTTTTGTTCTTTATGAGTAATAAAAATCTATAAACCTAAAATAAATGAATGAATCGCTTCATGGAGTGTCCAGATAGACCCTCCGCCCTGTGGAGCTGTAGCGGTGCATAGCAATAACAGTAAAGGTCATTCGAAAAAAGGTTCATGGAGGTGATGATTGCGGCAAATGTACGAAATGGATACATTACATCAATTTGAAGAGTCTTAATTACGAATAGATCACAGTACCGAATTTTCATAATTCCGAATTGTTTGACAGACGACTTTTCATTTGATATCGATTATAAGCAAAGCCTATCCTAACTTACTTATAACAATTAAGTTATCTATTTATTCTTAAATAGCTCTAGCATAACATAGCTGTGGAAAAAATATCGACAAATGAAAAATTGAAGAAATACACGTTACATTTAAAAAAAAATTAAACTTTTTCCCATTAACTGTCTCCCATTGTATGAAATGTGTGACTGACGGCTCTGATCCACGCATTTTCGCTTTAGAAATCAAGAAAATAAAAGTTTCTTTATGTGTAAAGAAATAGCAAATAAAGTCAAGAATTTTACTTTGACTATGTACTCAAAGTAGTCAATTTTGTGCATATTCGGTACAGAGTTGAAGGAAGCAGAAACCCGTAAGAAAGACAAAGTGGAGGATAATAAAACTGTAGATTGGACCAGCGCGGTGACGCGACATTGTTGCTCGACACACTTCGGATCGACTCAGATGCGAGGCGATACGGAAAAAGACAAAAAACTGTTAATTTTGTTGCAACTTAACTCAAATTCAGCAATTAATCATAATCAGTCAAGGCTAAAAACAATGAGACAAATACGGTGGTTACAAATTGAAAAATCGTGCGGCAATGTCGTGACACGCACACAACAAAGGCGGTAATGAGCTTCACAACACACTTAACAAATCATCATGACATGTGGTGTTTTATGAAACATAGAATGTTAGACAAGACGCATTGCACTAACGTAAACGAAAATCGATAACGGACAAATTATATGGAATTGAGACAAGTACTCGACGCGACCGTCGTCTGGCACCTTACGTCAAACTACACTATTACATTTATTTAATTTATTATTTTTATTATTACTATCTACATTCATATTATAAACAGTAAATATGTGATTGTATGTTTGTTTGTATGAATTGAATAGGCTCCGAAACTAATGGACTGTTTTGAAAAATTCTTTCACCATTAGAATCCTACATTCATCCTCATGAACATAGGCTTTGTTTTAATTTTCTGTGCGGACGGAGTCACGGGCAACAGCTTGTTATATTTATATTTTCGATAACGATAACGATTTCGCAAAGCATCTTGTCAAGGGCTACGCAGTGGTTACGTTTCATGATGAATTATATTTAAGTTTTTACATTAAATTCAATAAGTACTTACAACAAAATCTTAACACAAGTTTTAGTTTCAGATATTTATTCTATTAATGTATTCAAAGGCTTATAAAATCCAAAGCCTTTAAAAATAAATCGCTTTGTTTGTCTAAGAAAGCTAATAAAATAAAACTGTAAAACGTAAAAATTTCGTCTGAAGTGTAGCAATAAAAAGAATGCACACAACGATGCGCATATAGCTGAGGAATATATAGCTCTGACTCTAAATTTTGGGATTTATTTGAGTAAGTACAAGTTTACGTGGAATCCTTGTAGCTTCACTTGTAGTTCCGTGACAATGTATTCTTGAGCCGGTAAGAACATACGGAAATCATTTTTAAGATTCCATATTAATCTTACTTAAAAATTGAAAAATGAAAACCGCCAAATAAAGAAAATATTTTGAAATTTATCAATCCCTTCGTAAAAGATAAACTTATTTTGCACTAAGCAAACGAAAACAGTTTAAATTGTAGCTGAAATAATTTATGAAGCTATCTACGGACTGCTAGACAGATATTCATACGTAGGCGCACCGAGAGTTCGTTTACCTTACGGGACCTTGAATCCTCCCTGGGCTTCTATTCTTCGCGATAAAACAATATCACTTTTGACATAATATTATCGTATTGTATTTTACGTTCCCCTACGGAAAAGAGGCATGATCATATTAATATATGTATGTATTGTATTTAACATGGCCGCCAGTACTGTCAAGTAGATAAAAGTTATTATTACGTTGATACGATAACCTGTCACAAGCAATATGGTTTTGTGGTGTAGATTCAGATTCAGGTTCAGATTCAGGTTCAGATTCAGGTTCAGATTCAGATTCAGATTCAGGTTCAGATTCAGGTTCAGACTCAAGTTCAGATTCAGATAGAGACCCTGATACGCAGCGCTGGCCTTTTTTACTTAATCATATTAGACAAAATAGTTTATAAGTCAGCAGCGTCCGATATCATGCGACAACAAACGTTAATGACGAAGCCGGCCGGAGACTGCCGCCGGCCCGCCCGTAAACGTCGGTCCGGTTTATGACCGGATAAATTACCCACGCGTAGGCCGCCTTTAGCCGGACGATGTAGCTCTAGTTTGGGACAAAGTAGTCTTTACTAATATTACAAACTAGCTATCGCGCGATCCGTCCGGATAGAAGTGGTTTAACGATTTTCCCTTGGAAACTGTGCAAATTTCCCGAAAATATGGTTTTTCTTCAGGGTGTGTACAGTAGTAATAATAATAATAATAATAAGAAGCACCTCTCCACCCTTAGCCCCTCTGGAACTGTTGCCTCCCTGCTGCTATATATATGCGGCTATTTCGGGAGGCCCATTCCATTGAGTTGGCGAGTCACCGCCTGCCATTTCAACCAAAGTAATTAGCATTGGCCAGGCAGGCGCCATAGTTTCATCAATAGCCTAGGTCACCAATCCATATCAGTTCATTCATAGAACTTATTATTAATGTACCCATCCTTCTTAAATAGTCTCTTATACTAACTGATGGTTGTCCGTGGGAGCATACCTCTATAGTTTGAACTCAGGGACAATCGCCGGTTGGTATCCCATCACTTTACTAAATTAAACTTGTCTAAAGGGCCTCTACGTGTTGGCTTCGGCTCCATGTACGCCTTCCAAAGGTCCGGGACTCTCATAGTTCCGTGATTGGTAAAGACATACATAATAATAATAAAGCTTTAATTAATTCCATACAAATTACAGTGATAAATTCGTAATATACATATAAACATTATTAATCGATTTATTTTATTAAACAAATCATTCTATTTCTATAAGTTAAGTTCATGTATTTATTATAAATTTAAATTATTATTTAATTTCATTGTTTATTTAATTTCAGTGTTTATTATTTGTAAGGACCCCGTTCGGGTAAAAGCCTCCCCCAAGGAATGCCACGCATCTCTATCCTGAGCTGTGTCCAGCCAACTTCCTCCCGCCGTCGCTACTATTTCGTCTGTCCATCTAGCCCTTGGTCAACCTCTCGCTCTGGTGCCTCTTGGCCCTGACCACTTTACTGACCTAAGGGTCCATCTATCGTCTTTGTATCGGGCTAAGTGACCCGCCCACTTCCATTTTCCCTTCAGTGAAAAAGTTAAGGCATCATATACTTTCGTCTTTTTTCGGATTTCCGCGTTCCTCATCCTATCTTTCAGTTTTATACCTAGGCAGCTTCTTTCCATTCTTCTCTGGGTAGTCTCTATTCTATTCCTGATTTTGGGAAGGAAAGTCCAAGTTTGGCACCCATAGGTAAGGCACGGTAGTATTGCTGTATCCATGACTATTTTCTTGGTCGGCAGCGGAAGTTGCGATTTAAGTATTTCCTTATGGTTCCAGAACTTGTTCCAGGTAATCGCCACTCTTCGGTTTATTTCTTCTATGTTTTTATCCTTGCTAAAAGAGATCTGTTTACCGAGATATATATATTTATTTACAAACTCGAGAGGGGTGTTATTTGCTAAGATGGGCGTTACATTGCGGTTAGTCATAATTTTTGTTTTTTCAAGGTTCATTTCCAATCCAATTTTCATACTAGCCTGGTTTAAGTCTTTTACCATTTTGTTTAATTGGTGAGGGGTTTCTGAAAACAAAATTATGTCGTCGGCAAATCTGAGATGACTTAAAAAATTCCCATTTATATTAATTCCTCGGTTAGACCATGGTAATTTTCCCATGACGTGTTGCAAGACGGCTATAAATAATTTTGGTGAAATAGGGTCTCCTTGTCGGACTCCTCTCTTTATGTTGATTGATTCACCAACTCTATCTAGCTTGACTCTACTTGTGCTATTATTGTAAATGTTTTTTAGAATACTAATATATTTCTCTCTTATGTTTAATTCTTTCAGGGATTCCCAGATGCTTTCGTGTGATATTGAGTCGAAAGCTTTTTTGTAGTCTATGAAAGCTATGTATAGGGGTTTATTAAATTCTAGGTATTTCTCTATCACCTGGTCTACTACTTGAATATGATCCATTGTGCTGAAACCGCTTCTGAAGCCGGCTTGTTCGATCGGTTGGTGTGCATCGATCTCTGGGGCTATTCTTTCAAGTAGACAGGAGGCAAATAGTTTGTAAAGACAAGGCATGAGGCTTATGGGACGATAGTTGCCTATGTCCGCTGGGTCACCTTTTTTGTACAATAATATAATTTCGGACTCCAACCATTGGTGTGGCACAGCTTCTTCATCAAGAATTTTATTCCATAGGATAGTGATTGGTGTCAATAGTAGATTTTTCGCGACCTTGATACATTCATTTGTGATCCCGTCTGGTCCTGGGCTTTTTTCCGGCTTAAGTCTCATTAGTTGTTTCAAGATTTCATTTTCTGTAAACTGTTGTGTTGGAGATGTATCTGTACAGCGGTAAATAACGTTGCTTTGCTTTGGTGTGTCTGGCTGGCTGTATAGATTAGCGTAAAAGTCTGTAGCAGCATTGATAATTTCTGTTCGAGACTTGCATTTGTTATTGCCCGACTGGAAAAAAGGAACCCATGTTTTGGCTTGATTTAGTTCTTTGTAAGCTTTTTTAGCAGATCTAGAATTATCTAGGTGTCTCTGTATAGTTGTCGATCTGTAAGTATCGTAGCATCTTTTTATTTCTTTGTTAGTAAGTTTATACAGAGATTTTAGATTTTCTTTGTCAGTTTTGTTTAATTTAGACTTATTTCGTAGTTCATTTCTTTCTTTCATGAGTTCTAGCGCTTTCGCCGATAGGATTTGGTTCTTATGTGGTCCTTTAATGTTTCTTAGGCTTCTTTTGATATAGTGAGTGATTTGCTGGTAGTACTCCTCCACCTTATACATAAAATGAGTCGTTATTAGTTCTGGTATAAAGCTGTTAAGGTTTGTTAGGTACATTTCCTGCTCCGCTAGTTTTCAGCTTCTTGGATGTATTAGAAAAATTACGTCTGCTTTTCTTAGTTGGTTTTAGGTGTATTGTTGCTCTTATTAGTCTGTGGTCCGATCCAAAAGAGAAAGATGGTAGTACTTGATAATTAGAGATGATGTGACGCTTTGAGGTCATAATATAATCAATTTCATTTTTTGTGTTTCTATTTGGAGATATCCATGTCCAACGGTTCTTAGGTTTTAGCTTGAACATTGTATTTATAATCTTCAGGTTATATTCTTGTGCGTATTGAATTAGTCTCGTGCCTCGATTACTTCTGATGCCAGTATGCCATACAGTAGTACCCAAAGGAAAAATAATCTTTGTGTCACCAGAGTTAACAGTGAAAGCCCTTATTATTTGATTATAAATAAGGTAACTTTGCACGAGCAATCAAATGGATACGACTTTTACTTTAAAATAAACGACGGTCTCTATTCTACTGGGTAAAGAATTATTGCCCTTGACATGTTATCGTATTGACAACATCACAAATAGCTCTTATTTAATTGACAGTAATAGCGGCCGAGTTTAAAACAATACGATAACCATGTCTAAGGCAATATAGTTTTACCTAGTAAAATAGAGGCAATAAAATTCATTGTATTCAACCAAGTAAAGTGAACAAAAACATTGTATTCATAATCCCCAATAATAGGAATATTTGTTTTTAGAATTTATTTATTTATTTAAACGTCTTTGCACAAAATACAATCTCTACCAGTCACCCAGTATGCGAAACAGAAATAAAAACTAAATTCGGTGCAAAGAAAAAAGCGTTGAACAAAAAACTGTAATATAATGCATTTATTTCGGAATCTTCTGAGTAAATTCCATATTCTGGAATAATCCCATTGGAGGAATAATAGCCTTATCACTCGACGATACAGCTCACAGGCTTTATGTTCGGAATCGAGGCAGTTAGGTAACATGTCTCTTTCACTCAAGTAAATCCTGAAATGAAGTAAGATTGAAAAAGAACGAGTGTATGAAAACTCGATGCTTTTAAAGCAACCCACGTATTCCAAAACAAATATCATCCCGTTCTCCGAATTGTACTTTTTTCTACAGTTAACATCCAATGTAAGTAAAAGGACGTATAAAAAGAAGAGTTACCGAAATATTTATAATATTTATAATGTTGTTGATATTTTTGTTACTGGATTGGTGTTTGTCAATGAAAAGAATGTAATAGGAATGAACTAAATATTCGTAGAATGTTAAATACATGAATCACTTATACTCATTACGTGAGTTTTGTGACGCTATCTCATTTTATCATCATCATCATGGCCCGAAGCCCTGCCATAGCGAGGGTGTGATTTTCTTAAAGACACAGTCGGACGAACGAACTAAAGTTTAAGTAGTCCTGCCAGAGCGAACAAAACACATTTCAGCACGTACATTCTCAAATAGAATAGAATAGAATAAAAAATATTTATTCAACGCACACATAAGAAAAAAACAATATAAAAGAAAAAAAAGTAAAATAGGAAGACATTACGTTGAACAAAACCCCCGTTGAATTAGGCAGCCTTATACGTTCGGTCTTATCGACGGAAACCATGCTGCAAAATTAAAAATGCACGCGCTAGAATATGTTTTGTTAGGGACTACTTAAACTCGCCGCTCCGACATTCACTCGTTCGTTCGTCCGACCGCTTTTTTTTATGGCATAGAGAAGACAATCGAGCACACAGGCCACCTGATGGTAAGTGGAAACTGTGACCCATAGACATTTGCATTCACAAGACTGCAATACAATCCTAAGACTGCAAATGCGTTGCCAATCCTGAGGACTAAGACGGAATGCCTCCCCGAACCGAAACACAACAATGCGATCACTGCTGTTTGGAGGTAGGTTAATGGATAAGATGGTGGTAGCGATCCGGACGGACCCCGCACAAGGTCCTACCACCCGCAAAAAGAGAGAATCTTGGATCCTTGCAGATGGTCTGTTGGTCTTGATGTTGGTACTAAAGCCTTTTCAAAAACCGACCTACTCTGGGCTGGAGTTCATCAAGCCTGCCGATTCAATTAGTCATCACTTCCAAAAATAGCTTATAAACGCTTAGCAGCGGGATGGGCCTGTAACTCTTCAACAAGGTTTTATCACCATTCTTGAAGAAAAGGTACACACCCCTGCTCCACAACTCAGGCGTTATACCCTCGAGTAAAATGGAATTAAAGGTCTTCTGAAGGAGTTTGAGTACCAGTTTTCTTTCGGTTTCAGGAGCTCTGATGTGGTTCCGTCGTCCCCTGGTGCCTTGCTGCTCAAAAGACAAAACTGAGAAAAAAAAATATTCAATGAGCACGGACACTTTTACTCCTTAACTGTTTCAGAGACCCTCTTAATCTAGTACAGGTTGATGCCCGGAATATTCTCGGTATAGTATCAGGTTACTGTATCTTTTATGAATTTCAGTCTTTGTCTGCTTTTCAAGATCATAACGAGTCGTAATTCAGTCGGACTATGTTATGAATCGCGGAGATCTTGCTGCCACTTTCCGAATACAATTGATTAAATTACTAGTTCTTTCATAACTATAAAATGTCCTGAAAAAAGCAAAAAGTAGTTGTTAAAGTTTTAACAAATATATAAAAGGAAATGATAATTAAACTACAGCTATTTTAATAAACACGTAAAAAATGTCCAAGGATTAAAAATGTACCTACATTATTTTTAATTATTTTTTACCGTAAATAAAGAAATACACGTGTGAATGACGCGAATACCTTAACAAAGGGAACGTGAAATATAACCAGTATTTCAAACAAGTTTGAAAGCAATATTGGGGCTGAGAAAAATTAAAGGTAATTAAAAATTAAAAACATATATATTTTGTGGATTCTGACTTTCATGATGAACAATAACAATAACGTGTTACTCGTACACTCGATGCGAATTAGCTAAGTGTGCGAGAACACTACGACACAAATGAATTGTGATTTTGATTTGATTTGATCTAAAAGTTTAACTGTCCGTTCCTAGTATTAATACAAATCTCTTTAGTTCCTCGTTACAGACGCATCTCGTGATGGAGCGCTGTTTGCGCCTCTGTGTGCGTCGGTCTGTTTGCCGGGTGGTCATCTCATTATTTATCTTGGGAAGCAATAGCTCTAAGTGTTTGTACGGTCGCGTGGCAGCGGCGCGGGTGGCTTACACTGGCCACGAGATGTTGGGCAAATAGCATCTACTAAGTAACATTTTGTTTTTCCATGGCTAGTTATCGTTTTCACGCACTCGCTTCTAACTGTGTGTCAGCTGTCATTCGTGTTGCAACAATAAACGTATAACTACGGAAATTAGGGAACTTCGTCTAGTGCGTCTGCCGCCGAGAGGCACCATAGATTGGTATTAGGATTGACCTCATGTTGGGTTAAACGAGCAGGTATGATCCTTCCTAGAGTATGTAAGAGAGTTTTAATTAACATGTCAAGTTATTTTTTATGGAATATTATTGGTTTAATTGCGATCGGAACATGTTTTCTGCATTTTTTAACCTTTTGTACATGCATTCTAAGAATAGTAATTTACAGGAAACCGTATTCAATGATTTTTTTTACACAAATGTTTGGAAAAACCTTATCTACGTTATTTTGATATTTACAAAGTGTAGCAACTAATTAATATTACGTGCATTTCTCACAATTTCCTACTACGTTAATTAATTACGTGTCTACCCGACATTATCAGATTAGGCCCTAAAGATGAAGAAATAACCTTCCAATCTTAATAAATTTTCGGTTTCGATTCGTTAAGTTTTTGATTAAAAAATTCAAAAGGATTTAAAATTACCAAGCAATTACCAGCCTTTTGAATATTAAAATTAAATTTAATAAAAGAAGAGAACTTGCTTCAAATAAATAGTTTTTACAATAACGAAACCCGGAAGCACCGTGAGAACAGTTGGAGTGTTTACCTTGCTTGATTTAATGAAATACTTCGTGAGTGCAACGCACCTGCAATGGTAAGCAGCGATTCCAGACACGTGACGGTCATAATGATGACACACGCATTTTCAACCCCCAACGCAAACAGAGGGGAGGTATTTCTTTAGGAATAAGAAAATAAAGAAATAAAAGTTATCACCATAACCACGATAATGACGTAGCGTTCCGAGGGCCTTTGCATTGTGGAACGCTGACTTCAGAGGGACTAATAAACTAAAGAGTTAACTTACATACATACATACATACATACATACATTAAATCACGCCTGTTTCCCAGAGGGGTAGGCAGAGACCCCTTCATTCAACTTGCTTCGATCTTGACAAAATAATTTCTTTCGCTTCTTTCACATTCATACATCGAGTCATACACGCACGTCGGTTTCGGGTACTTAAGATTCGGCCCTTTTCCAGTATTTCTCCGATTTGACATACATAAGTCAACTCAAAGTTGAAATTATATATTCTTCAATTTAGGCATAATATAATGCACCTATGAATGACAAAAACAATTACCACCGGTTCTTAAAATAAAACCGGCGTAAGAAACTCGACAACTTTTTTTTTTTTTTTTTTATAAACATGTGGGCTATCGACCAATGAAACTAACCCTTAAGACCACTGAGACTTCATAGTGACTGCTGAGGGCGTAGCCAAGATGCAAACGCTGGTAAGGTTTCTATTTTCTATCGACTCAAATTTATCGACATAAGTGGTGGAGCAATTAGTCGTCAACTTACGTCAACCCTGTATATTTTTCCAATTTTACAAGTTTTTATTTAATTTGTAATGTATGTACTCGTATGTATGTATGTATGTAAGGGTCAAATCTTTCAGGTTAGATTTGCCCACTTCCCGGTTTCCGAGAAAGCTGAAAATTTGTACGCCTGTTAGTTCTGATGACAAATACAATTTTACTCATTCACCATCATGGAACACTATGCAGCAATATGGAAGTATTGCGCCATTGCTTCACAGTCCAAAGTAGTTAAAAAAATGTCTCGAACGGCTGCGCTCCTCAGATGACAGATGCCCTGCGTTCTATAATCACTATGGTTTTTTGTGCCAAAAAGACTTCACGTCGTTCCAATATTTTCAGTAATAATTGGTGTAAAACAAAGTGAAATATAGTTATTCTTGCCCATTATGTGTGTTGTTAACAAACTACGTGTCAAAAATGGATGTACGATGGGATCGTCGAGGAGGACAGGGGTTTGTTTGTCGGTTTTGTTTACTTCTTATAACCTACGAGTATTAGGTGAGTTGCGTCTTATCCATTCTTAATAATGATGAAATGAAATAGTACTAAGTACTTATTTCATGGAGAAACAAACATTAATTTTGGCCTTTGGCTTTTAGTTACGAACATTGCAGGTTTGTTCTATCAGATTTTTGTTTAGCCGGTGTATCTGTGTAGTTTCATATTTGCCTATAATTATTTTTCTTGTCTATGACATATATATTTTTTTTTTAACGATTCGTTGCCGTCGTTGCCGCGTTTTTTGGATTTGTTCGTTATAGTTGCGTTACCTTTAGTCATTTACTTATGATTTTGAGCGGTAATTAGCACAAACAACGCTTTAATTCCATATTGTAAGCGATATTAGTTAGATTTAATTTGAAAGTGAGTGATTAAAATGGGAAAAGAAAAAAGAAAAGCTGATAAAGACCCTGAAGAAATGGAAGAACAGATTAGAGAACTAGAAGCAAGACTCAAAAGGAAAAAGATGAAATTGGCGAAACTAACCAACGAGACAGGATCCGATCAATTACCATCAAGATCACTTACCACCCCTGAGCTGATAACGTTCAATGAACCAGGCCCCAGTAAATTAGTAACAAGATCAGTTACGCCGGAACATGAGCATGCAGAATTAGAGTCCCAATCTGGAGAACCCGAAGACAGTAATGAGGATCCAGGTGGGTTACCTGTTAAATTTATCTGGCTTGATGATATTATTTGTTATTTAGAGTTGTCACGTGAGGGCAAACATAGCAAATATATTGATAGCCTTAATTATTTCACCTAGGTGATAAAGGTCTAAATAATTATAGAGCTGTCACGAGAGGACAGACGAGACCTAGGCGTTATAGCACCATAAAAATTTAATTAAATTGAGTGTATTCTAATTTTAAAATTATATGTAACAGAGCTAGTTCAATTAGAGGCTAGACTAACCACTAGGTTATTGGATAGTGACTGACAACACAAATAATCCCTAAATATAAAATTGTATACAATTTCAGAAGCACCAGTCCTGGAGGATATTTTGCCTGAAGAATTTATGTTAGCTCTTGGTGATGAGGGAAAAATCACTGAAGAAAAAGGAGAAAACATAAGACAAGAGTTAGTGAATAGATGGAACAATATTATTAAACAAGGAATTAAAAAAGAAAATTGGCCCAAGTTGATCAATAAGTATCGAACACCAGGAAACTTTCCAATGGCCATAGCGCCTAAACTTAATCCTGAATTAGTTGCAGCATTGTCCGAAAATACACTCAAGCGTGATAAAAAATTTGAATACCGACAAAATTTGGTCGGCAAGGTCGTATCTTGCATGGGTTACATGTTGACTGATATTTTGAAGGGCAACTTAAATAGCGTCAAACTCATAGAGGGCATCAATGATTCTGCAAAGATTCTATGTAACATGAATCATTATGACAATTTTGTCAGGCGACACTTCACCTTAAGCCCCTTACACAATTCTGTGAAGAAAGCAGTTGCTAATGTCACAGTAGATACATACCTTTTTGGAGAGAATATGGATGAACGTCTCAAATCCGCAAAAGCTCTGGAAAGAAACGGTTCACTCTTACAAGCCAACCCGGTTATGGCCAAAAAGCAACCTCCGAGGGCCAACAATTCATTTAAACCGAATTTAAACTGGAAGGGCCCGTCTCAGAACTTTCAGAACTCTCAGAAGTGGCCCCAGAGAGAGAACAGAGTAAGAGGCGGGCCACCACGGAACCATCAGCAGCAGTACCAACAGCAACAGTATCAACACCGACGCCCAACTTCGAAGTACCAACAGTCGAGATCAGCTCGCCGTCATTAACGGAGGTACATGCAGGTAGCTTAGCTAAATCACTACATATTATAAAACAAAGTCGCTTCCCGCTGTCTGTCCCTATGTATGCTTAGATCTTTAAAACTACGCAACGGATTTTGATGCGGTTTTTTTTAATAGATAGGATAATTCAAGAGGAAGGTTTTCATGTATAATAAACTTTGTTTTACGTACGGGTATTACAGAAAACACACATAAACCGAAGCGAAGCGAGGGCGGGTCGCTAGTTTTATGATAACTGGCAGTTGCTTACCAATGATGATACTATTTTAACATGGGTTTTAGGCTATGATATTCCATTTATTAATAATGTTCCTATAAGGACTGAAATGGACTGTACCCGTTATTGGTCAGATAGGGAAATTACTGAATTGAAAATTGAGATTAATAAACTAAAATTAATAGGAGCTATTTCTGAATGTGAACCATGCCATGACCAATATGTGTCACCAATATTTATTATACCTAAACCTAATGGTGATAATAGGTTCATATTAAATCTCAAGAGCCTTAACAAGTATGTTGCTGTTGAACATTTCAAAATAGAGGACATTCGTACAGTGTGTAAACTAATAACAAAAAACTGTTTTATGGCCACAATAGATCTGAAGGATGCTTACTTTTCTATAAAAATCGCAGACAATAGTAAAAAAATTCTTAGATTTGAATTCGAAAATAAATTGTACCAGTTTAATGCGCTTCCTTTCGGTCTCTGCACAGCCCCCTATGCTTTTACTAAAATAATGAAACCAGTAGTTTCATATTTAAGGGACCAAAATATTATTTTATCGATATATCTGGATGATATAATATGTTTTAGTGACGATTATACTACTTGTCTGAACAATATTTATAAAATTTGTAATGTGTTAAGGTCCTTAGGTTTTGTTATCAATACAGAAAAGAGTAGTCTTGTACCCACTACATATTGCAAGTATCTAGGATTTATGTTAGATTCTGAAAGTATGACCATGTCACTACCATTGTCAAAAATTGACCTCATCACTGACCTGTTAAAGTCTTTTAAAAGGAAAAAACATTGTAAGATAAGAGAGTTTTCACAACTTCTAGGATTACTGAACTCGGCATGCCCTGGTGTAAAGTATGGGCTTGTATATACCAAGCTCCTTGAAAGGGAAAAATTTTTAGCCCTTAAACATCACAATGAAAACTATGATGCACATATGGAAATCCCACAGTATTTACAGTCTGAATTAGATTGGTGGCTTAGTAATACTAGTAAATCTAGAAACGATATAAGACAGTATAATTTTGTCACAGAACTTTTCACTGATGCTTCCAGGTCTGGGTGGGGCGCGGTCCGAGATAAGGATAGGACATCCGGTTTGTGGACTGTGGATGAACAAAAATGTCATATAAATTTTTTAGAGCTCAAAGCCGCCTTCTTTGGGTTAAAATGTTTAGCAAATGAATTTAGTGATTGTGATATTCTTATAAGAATTGATAACACCACTGCAGTAGCATATATAAATAGAATGGGAGGAGTCCAATATCCTCACTTAAACGGTATTACACGCGAAATATGGCAGTGGTGCGAATCAAAAAACATATTTTTATTTGCTTCTTACATCAACACAGGCGATAATATAGAAGCAGACTATGAGTCCAGAAAACAGACAATAGAGTGGGAATTATCACATGTAGCTTATAGGAAAATTGTGACTGTATTTGGGGAACCAGATATTGATCTCTTTGCATCTAGATCTAATAATAAATGCAAGAAATTTGTTAGTTGGCGAAAAGATCCGGACGCCATAGCGGTTGACGCATTCACAATTAAATGGACGAAATATTATTTCTACGCATTTCCACCCTTTAGTTTAATACTAAGGGTATTACAGAAAATCAAAAATGACAATGCTACTGGTATTTTAGTTGTACCATATTGGACAACACAGCCCTGGTTCCCATTATTCTCTTCTCTATTAGTGTCGCCTCCAATCATGTTTCAACCTAGTAAAACATTGCTATCGTCTAATTTCAGAGATCAACATCCATTACAAAAGAATCTTACCCTGGCTGCGGGGCTACTCTCAGCGAAGCCTTAAAAAGAAGAGGTGTACCTCAATCGTCTATGAACATTATGGTATCCTCCTTAGCACCCAGTACTATTAAACAATATAATACAGCTCTAAAACTTTGGTGGGAATTCTGTTCTAAAAATGATATCCTGCCTTATGAGGGGTCCGTGCCACATATACTAACTTTCTTAACAGAGCGATTCAATTGTGGGGCTTCATATGGTACGCTTAATAGCTTTAGATCTGCCTTGTCCTTACTCATAGGACCTAAAGTAGGTAGCGATGACAGGCTTAAACGTTTTTTTAAAGGAGTATATAAAGCAAGGCCTTTAAAACCCAGATATACCACAACTTGGGATCCCTGCAAGGTATTAAACATGTTATTTACATGGTTCCCTAATGAAGCTTTAAATAATGAGAAAATTACTAAAAAGCTTGTTACTATTTTAGCACTTACTACAGGTCACAGGGTTCAAACATTGTCATTGATAAAAATAGACAATATAAAATACACTGATAGGGGTATCACTATCAATATTTTAGATCTAATCAAAACATCCAGACAAGGCATGGAGCAACCATTACTAGACTTGCCGTACTATAATCAAAAACCAGAAATTTGTCCAGTTAGAATAATTACTTCTTATATCGAATTTACAAAGCCTATTAGACAAAATATTAAAAATCTTATTATCTCATACAAGAAACCATACAAAAAGGTTTCTACTCAAACTATCGGACGGTGGATAAAATGTACTCTACAAGAGGCAGGTATAGATACGAATATCTTCTCATCGCATAGTACAAGGCATGCATCCACTTCTGCAGCACTGAGAGCAGGAATGACGATAGATGCAATAAGAAAATGTGCAGGGTGGTCACGTAGCTCAAGTACTTTTGCAAAATTCTATAATAGACCTTTATTAGAAGATAGTAATAGTCTAAGTAATGTTATTTGCAATTCTGTTACATAAAGTCTATTTTATGTTATTAGATTATAATTGATTACTCACACAGGATTGTGAATTTTTAATAGAACTTAGAAGATGGTATTAATTTAAGCAATGTTATTTGCAATTCTGTTACATAAAGTTTATTGTATGTTATGTTATCCCTCGTTAGTTGGTTAAGTTAACCACGGGATAAACTTTAGAAATACCTAATATTACCTATAAGACTTTGTTTTATTATTCAGAATAAATATTCCTTTAAATAATGCGGATATATTTCTTATTTTTTCTATGTACACTCACAACCCAGGCTTTGAACATCTGCATAGTGTTCCATGATGGTGAATGAGTAAAATTGTTAAATTAAACGAACTTACCTGAAGTGAAGTTCTATTTCAATTTTACGAAATTCACCATCATGGAAGGACCCTCCCTATCCCAAACAATATATTGTTTCCCAAGTGTAGGGTTGTTCGTAATTGCTTTAAACTCTTAGTGATTATAGAACGCAGGGCATCTGTCATCTGAGGAGCGCAGCCGTTCGAGACATTTTTTTAACTACTTTGGACTGTGAAGCAATGGCGCAATACTTCCATATTGCTGCATAGTGTTCCATGATGGTGAATTTCGTAAAATTGAAATAGAACTTCACTTCAGGTAAGTTCGTTTAATTTAACAATAATATAGTACCATCGAGCTGGTATGAATGATGGAGACTCAAAGGGGCCATAGGACCTCCTAAATTATACATGATAAACCCGTCGTGTTAGGGCTTGTTTAAATTGTCTTGATAAGTAAATGACGACTGTGCAAAAAAAAGTACAGTCGGCAATAAAAGATTGTCCCAAAATATATTTTTTTTGACAGGAACTAATTTGACTTGAACTTAGCGTTATGCATATTGACTAGCCCAGAGCTCACTAACTTAACTAAATAACAGTACTTACGAATAGTATTATATCGTTCTAAGTTTGTTGAGAATTAGATAAAATAACCTTTCACATTTACCTCTACGTAATCAAATGCTCCCCCAAACTTCGAGGACGTCAAGGGACAGGTTTCATTTCAACCAGTGACTTGTGGAGATTCCCAAATGGCCACAACCCTTCGTGTAAACAGCCGACGCGCCCCGCGGGACAGCCACATCATTCAGCTAATTTCGCTGTTTCTCTATCACAAATTTTAAGGTTGGATGTTACATCATTAGGCTCATCAAAATTAAACTCTGTACATTACTGGTTTAAATTCAATTTGGAGTAAGCAAAACGAAAACATACATTAGTAGACTTTGTAGTAAAGGGCACTGCCCTCGCTTTTTGCATGTGTATTTTACTACTTAAAGTTCCAAACGTACGTGTCAAAATTAGACGTAATTGACCGAAAAGATGGGATTTTAATTACTTTTATGACTATCACTCGTGGAGTCATTGACTGACGGGTTAGTTTAAGTTCAATTACAGTTCGCCGCTTTATTTGTGAAAGTGCCGCTGTGAAACCAAAGGAATGTCGATTGATGATAGAAATGAGTAGGGCAGGTTTCAACATGTTGCTGTCAAAACTTTATATTTCGTAATTTTTTTAAAAAACTTTACTTGTGTATCACTAGCGACGCGCCCTCGCTTCGCTTTGCTATAAGTGAGTTTTCATTGACACCCGGACATAAACTAAAACGTACGTGACCTAAAAATCCGATGAATCGTTTTTGAAATCATCGTAAGCATGCATACATACAGACACGGCGGGGAACTTTGTTTTATAATTTATGAAGTGACAATCTTAGAGACAGAAAGAGAAGCGAAATAAATTTGTCAAGATCGTAGCAAGTGGAAAGAAGTGGTCTCTGCCTACCCCTCTGGGAAACAGGCGTGATTTAATGTATGCATGTCTTAGAGACACTTCAACAAACCTTATAACTTACCGAAGCAGGTATTTAAATACCAGTGGCCGTACGTAATCGCTAGCTCTAAATTCGAGAGTGGTATCATCAGCAAATTCTAACTGTGAGGAACACCAACGGATCTACCAAACGCTTACATTAGCATTCGCAAGACACTAAGCGCAAACGGAGAGAATTACGCTTTACCCTACTTCACGTTTAGATATTAAGCTTCACTAGTAGCTCGTTAATAATTCCTGGATTACCTGGGCCTCGGTTTTTAAGCCTATTTCATAACTAAGCCTAGGACAGAATACTGCCTACAAACGAAATGGGAGCAGTGCGGTCTGCCTAAATCTACATAAACAAAACATAATCTCACGCCTTCATTCCCATTGTAGGTTACGTAAATAAAAATATACCTCTAAAATAATATAAATATGATTCAATGTATCACTAACATAGTCATAAGGGTAATCTCTTATTGTTACTAACCACATAAATCATAGTTATTTAAAATAAATTATTTGAATTTGAATTTGAATTTGAATAGTGGGGTAGACAGAGGTACAGAATTACCAACGACTCTAAAAACTTATTGATAGTTCTGTAACAACATTTTGCACAATCAGGCTAAGATATCTAGAATAGAATAGAATAGAATAGAATATATTTTATTTGTAAATCACAGGTATTAAATTAGGTCTTAAATCTAGGAATACAGATCTCTGTGTTTTGCCTGTTGGCGTACAAAATGTTCATTAAATTAACTAAAATTAACTAAAATAACATTACATTACATGAATAAAAATACGTACTTAGTGTCAGATACAATTTCCTAAATGTCGTCAAAAAAATCATTGATAGAATAATAACATTTTTTTGCTAAGTATGTTGTCAACTGCTTCTTAAATTGGGCATGCTTCTGTATTTTTATGCAGTTTGGTATTTTATTGTAAATTTGAGGACCCATTCCTAGTACACTCCTGTGCATAAATGCTGTTTTATGTTTGGTACTACAAACATTATTTCTGTATTGTGATCGTACGGGAAACCTGCGTTGTTGTAGTACTGTTTTAAATAGCTGAGGGTTTCTTTTTACAAAACTTGCTACTTCAAAAATATAAGTATAGTGACGGAAAGGTTAAAATGTTTAATGATTTAAACAATGGGACGCAGCTGTCTACCAGTGCCTAAAACTACTACTGCAAGCCTCTATTCCCTTAGTCGCCTCTTACGAGATCCACGGGAAGGCATGGAGTGGCACTATTCTAACTCGGCAACCACACAGAAACGGCTTAAAAAAAACGCATTGGTTTCTTCTCTCTGCTTTTTAACAAGAATCTGTATAAATACTGTTTAAATTTTTTACCAGTTATTATATAACGTGTTTCGCTTTTTTCAAACTGGCATTAATAACATTTTTTTTTTTAATAAATGAGCGTGGTGTTTTTTTTATTTATCAAAAATGCCTTTTTTTCAATTTGCTGAGCAAACTCAATACCTAATTATCTCAATATGAGCTTTTTTAATCTTGTCCACGGAGAATCAAGAATGAACTCTGTGTTCGCATTGTTGTGTTCCTGTGTGGGAATAAGGCAACCGGTGAAATGACCATAATTTATTATCGGTCCTTATGGTTGGCATCGCATTTGCATCCTGAACATTGCAGTCTTGGAATTGTGATTATATGTTGAGACTGCAAAAGCCTATTATGAGTCTGGTCAATTAAATAAAGTATGGTTGTCTACAAAGTCGGTTTTCGGACAATAATCGATCTGATCGTGCCTCTCTATCGCTTGTTCCGCGCTCTCGCTCGCACGCTCGGCTCAGGCGGAACGTGACAATGAGTCATGCTTTTTCGTGAGTGCAGCCGGCGTTCATCGATTAATAAGACGTCATCACGTCAATAAGAGGAAATAAAAGTTAATTAACAAAAATTAAGGAAGTATTTAAGTATTTAGAAGTATAATGGATGACTATGTAAAATAGAAGTTTTCCACGCCGCGTAAAACGGTGCTAAATAGATTGAACTACAATATGGCTCTAGAAAAGCCTGTGAAGTGGAGCATAAATAAATACCACTACATTATTCTGTAAAATGAAGCATCATCGGGTAAGTGAGTACCGCTATGTTCTCAGATTCCACTAACCAACAGGGCATCTATTAAATACGGTAAAAATCATATCGTTTTTGATCTGTTATCGTATTGTTAACGTTTTGATAGCTCTTACTTACTTGACAGTAATGGCGGCCAAGTTAAAAGCAATACCATAATAGGGTAGTGAGTGATTCTCTCAACAACGACGGTCGGACGGACGAACGAGTGAATGTCCAAGCGGCGACTTTAAGTAGTCCCGTTAGTGCGAACAAAACATACTTTAGCGCGGGCATTTTCAATTTTGCAGAATGGTTTCTGCCGATGGATCGAATGTATAAGGCTGCTTAATTGAAAATGCACGCGCTAAAATGTGTTTTGTTTGCTCTGACAGGACTACTTAAACTCGCCGCTGCGATTTCGCTCGTCCGTCGACCGTCCGTTGTTTTTGAGAGAATAACACCCCAGGTCAAATACGACTTGGATTTTATCGCCAAGAATATAGGCGCAGGTGACCTGTGTGCTCATTTACTTTTTCCTTGCCTTAAAAGAAAAACACACTTAATCATCAATGGACTACTTTAAAATGTTTTTTTTTACTCTTCATTGTGATACTATTGGTTATCTAATTATTATATTTCGTAGAATTTAAGGAAAGTTAATTAATATTTCAGAATTAAGTACTTTTGCAATTTACTTGAATATAATATTGTTCAATAATGAAATACTTATCGTTACCAATAAACTATTTGTATTTTGAACTTTGTTAATTTAGAATTGAATTCAGTAGATACAGTTGTTGCAAGTTTGTTGACTTTTGAAATAGAATAACATCTCCGAACCCATTCAGGTATAGAAACGTCTAAGTTCAGTTCTTGACATTGAGTTCTTCAAGTTTGAACTCCACTTCGAACTATAACAACAGTTTTGCGATCAATGCAACGACATCGAAAGCAAAAATAAGTTCTAAGTGGCTGGCTGTTCCCAGAATACTACGTCGTAAGAAACCTTATCAAAAAATATTTTATTTATGATTAGAAACTCAGTGAAGATTTCGTTTTTATCACTAAAGTATAATGATTTTATTATAGGCATGGCCTCAAAAAATATCAGTACCTCCGAAACATCAAAGCTAATTAAAATTAAAATGAAGTCTTAGAATTATTGAAATGTGTGTTGGATCTAACAAAATATTTCAAATATGAATCGATCAATACATGCCAAAGAATATATTTTATATGGAACCTTGAAATATAAAGTGTTTGAACCAAATGTGAATTCCACAACCGATATTGAAATTGGAATCGCGTAATATTTATTTGGTGTCAGAGCTCGATTTAAATATTCATAGGTTAAGTTGGAAAGTTTTATAAAACCCATATTTGTATTTATGATAACTTTCAAATCTGTAGTTCTGTTGTGAACGAATAAAAGTAATTTAACTTTGAAAAAGGTTCTTTCTCATCTGTATTTAAAAAATATGTTTTAATGATTCATTGCACTCGGGGTAAATAATAAAAACGTTTTTTCTTCATTCAATGATACAATGTTAGTGGATATTTAATTTTGGGGGGTTGAGTGCCGCTTTAACCATTGATAATCTTTTGTGGCAGCCCTTTGTATGGAGCTCACCGCTAAGTCTCGTTGCGTTCAGCAATTTTCAGATGTATGGGATGTAGGAGTTGTATTTTTTGTGGGTGCATGATAATGTCACCCTAGGTAGATACTTCTGTAACGCATTAGTGGTCCGCATGTGCAGAGTATGTGCAGTGGAGGATTACTTATGTAGTACTCGTAGGTCAGCCGTGTATTAATTTTATCTTACTCAAATGGGTGTTTTAGAATGCATTTCGATCCTGAAAAATAACCCTTCTTACACTCTCAGTGTTCGAATGAGCAGGTCTCTTCACTTACAAAAAAAACTATTTTTAAATGGCAAATGCTGGGGATTGAACTACTTAACTCGGTTGTCAGTTCCGTATGGTCACGATCCGACACCTTAGGCCATTGTCGCTACACCGCGGAACCTTGTTACTAACCCTGACGTTTTGTGTGAGTTGCACGGTGGATTTTATCATCATTTCAGCCTGTAGTTGTCCACTACATAGGTCTCCTCCCTCTTTGATTTCCAGCGAGAATTATCTGCCAAGTAGCTTGTACACATTGTTGTGTTCCGGTGTGGAAATAAGATAACGGGTATAAATACTAGTATAGAGACATGCCATGCTAGTCCTCAGTGTAGGTAACGTATTTGCAGATTTAGAAATGTCCTGTCACCTCAGAGTTGTAGGTTTTAAGAGTGTTTTGTTTGGTATGTTAGTATAAGGTTATGATTTCTCATTATGAGTTTAGTTACTTGAAATAACATTAACTTATTCTTATTCCTAAGGGCCAGTACACATCAACACGGTCCAGGTTGTGGTGAGTCGAAAAAAAAACTTATTCATATTTTTAATGTTCTTGTTTGTTATGTCGTGATGATGTAAACAAGCCCTTATACGTCTGCCATGGTAGAAAAAATCCAAAATGAAGAGAAAGACATGTTCCGAATCCATTAAAACCCTCACAAACACGACGTCAAACATATTTAAGAATCTCGTCCGCCAAATGAGACCGTTGAATCGTTCCATGAAGAACAAATACTACGTTGTAGTAGCATGACATATTTAGTGCCTCGCCGTACGAGTGTCGCGCAGTTGTTGCACGTACCCACAATAAGCAGCGCATGCACCTGTTCACGGACCACGTGGTGCCATAAGTTATGGCTGCCGGGCGGCGCGGGCGGCGCGGGCGGGGGAGGGGGGAGGGTGCAAATTGAGTTGTCAGCCGCGATGTACGGCACGCGTGTTGGAGATACACCGACTAACAGGATGGGGAACTACCCTCGGAAATGAAACTAGAGTTAACTATCCGTCCAATGAAAAAACTTATTTTATATAGGTGAGCTTAATGAAAAGTGGTTGCTAGTTACTTTAGTAACAGTAAAAATAATAAACGTGTTTTTAAAACACGCTCAAAAAGTGGTACTTTTTGTAGCTATAATTGTGTAGAAAGTTGGATTTTTCGAAGTAGTGTTTTTTACTTCTCGTAGCTGCATATCGTGCGGAAAGTTGAATTGTTTGCATAAGTGTCTTACTTTTTTTTTTCAAGCCATACATTTAACCAAATGGTTTATATGTTCAACAATCACTTTAAATAAAATTAAGTCTAAGGTAATTATCGTTTATTATTGTGTCATTAGCATTTTTTCGCAAATGTATTAAAAAACGTCGTTTGATACACGTGCGGAACTATCATTTTCACTCTTCCTGAGTCTTGTCCCTGGAGACCTCGGGCCTCGAATAAAATGACATACTTACCTACTATCCGCTTTACATCAAAATGTACCATTATTTTAATGTAACAATTGCACAAATAGTCGAGATTTAAATAACGAGTATGTCCTTTCGGCATATTATATACTTATTGAAAATAAACATTACGCTTTTCATTCCACGTAACATTAGTTTCTGAGGAACTGTGTAAAAAAAAACAAAGTGAAAGTATTCGACTTTCATTTTGTAGCAAAATTTGTGTATCACCGTTATATCAATAAAATGCTATAAGTTTACCTTTAGCGCACGGAACTCATATTTCAGGTCCGGTGGACCTAATTGATTCAGTCGCAATCCATGCGGCATTCGCAGTCATACGCGTTACACATATTGTTGTTATTTTAGGCATTTTAGGTAAGTATGTCAATTTTCAAAGCTTAGTGTCCGTACTTATATTTTCTGAATAAAAACTAGTTTTTATTTAAGATTCACCAAACCACATCCATACAATTCCACAAACATACACACGTTAGGCTAAATTAAAACTTTAATTAATGAAAAACAACATAAAATAATACAACAACCATAACACAGTAACTGAAAAAGAAAACTAAAATTAAATAAAACTAAGTCTAAATATATAAATTAACTAAAACATTAAATCTAAGAATAGCCCCTGCGGCATTGTTCCAAAGATGCTGGCAGCATTTCCTCGCTGGATGGTTAAACTTATACGTTGAGCGAGGAAACTACCAGCTCTTCGGTCTCCCGTGACGTCAATGAGCCTCTTCGAAACTTATTTGAAGAGGCTCCGAGCGCTAGAACCCCACAGACCAAGGGTCTCGACGCCGAATGGAATAAACATATATTAATAGTTAGGCTTGTAACTTCTCTCTTTTTTCATCGGAATTAAAAATACTGTAGAAGTTTTGAAACTAAGGTCGCCGAGCACCCCATTCTATAGTTCCTTCTCTTCTTAGCGCCCAGTGACGATCCGTCTCCCTCGGATCAACGACTGCACCTGATGCAAGAACAACATGCAGGGGCGGAGGGATCGATGCCCGGGGGACGGCTACCGTTGTTTATTTTAATTGTGTTCATATCAACGCCATCTGTTGTTAAGTTTTGTTTTTTTTTTAATTGGGTGTGATATTTTTGCTATTATACTAGCGATTGCTCTTTCGAGTAAATAGAAGGGACCGGCCCGCTATCCCATTTAAGAGGTTTCGAATCGATTTTTATAAGGATTTAGAAAAGTCGTATCGCTGGAAAGCCGTTCGATTTGCTTTTCAAAGTGCTATTTATATAAGGGTTAACCTTACCAAATCCGTTTCGTGTATGTCTTGCTCGAATTTGCTTTTGTAGCGCTTTATTTTGAGTGATACCAACATACCTTTTACTTAAAAAAGCCGTACGATTGGTTTTTTAAACGCTATTTATAAGGTAAACCCTTATAAAAAGCCGCTCTATTGGCTTTTTAAGGGTTACCCTTATATTTGGTTATGCAATAAAAGGGGTATCAATTTACTGCTGCTCTTTAGGTTTCCCTTATGTGATGGCTAGTTTAACAAACAACTAAGTCGTAAATTTCTTCCAAGGCTTTTATCCGGCAAAGGGATAAAAGCCTTTAACAGACTTACCTAATAAAATATTTTTCATACGTATACTTAGGTATGCCACTAATTACTACTCATTACGTGTACACGTGTACTACTTATAATAGACCTGCTCTGTGCTCGTTTATCACTGAAAGGTAAGTTATTCTGATATTTGTTTTATGTGGGTACTTAAGTTTTTTTATTATTTTCGTAAGGCTTATGATCGAACTGCCAATAGTTTTTTTTTTAAACCACCACTGCCACTGCGTCACCATTTTCAAAGAATAAATCTGTGTTGAATAAAAAAGTTCAAGCCCGAATTGTTCTAAAAGAGCTTTATTATTTTCCAATGAAATTGTTCATCTGTGAGACTTAAACTGGCTCTGCAAAAATTGAGATTTTTTTACCATAACTTTTTCTAATATTTCGTGTTGTTTGTATATTTTGGGTTTGTTTGTTTGTTTGTTGAATAAAATTGTTTGTGTTATTCGTTCCATGAATTTAGAAAACAATACTACTCACACGAAGAGTATTTGAATAAAGTTGTAGAAATACATTTGAGTCCATCGACTCATTCAACTTTAAAATATTTGTTGTGGTTTAGATACAAACCAAACCAAACCAAACCAAATCGTGGTTTAACGGTGCATACATACATACATTAAATCACGCCTTATTCCCAGAGGGGTAGGCAGAGACCACTTCTTTCCACTTGCTACGATCTTGACAAATTTATTTCGCTTCTTCCACATTCATACATCGAGTCATGCACGCACGTCCAACGGTGCAGTTTTAAATAATTTGTAAATATTTGTTTGATATACTTTAATAAATAATAATGTACTTTCCCGATGAGGAAACAACTTAAAAGAATGCATTTGGGAAAATGTTCCGCTATTGGAATTTTTTCGATCCAATACACCCTAATTGTTGTCCCAAAATGTTTTATTAAAAGCGACCTGAGAAGGAACGCACGAATAAGAATTTATCTCAAATAAACGGGGAGCAAACGAAACGTTTCGTTATTATTTATTTGACGCAGGTCTTTGAGTTCCTTCCCCTAACATAAATATTTTTAAGCGAAGGGAAACTGAACAAATATCTTGTTAAGGGAAGAAACGTTTAATTTTATTAATAGAATAGACATTTCTACCTTACCTTTCGATTCAAATTATTTGATGATGAAGATTTTTTTGCGCATTCAGACCAATACATGTAATAAATTAATATCGTGGGACAGATTCACACAAATGCACCTCGTCCTAAAAATAAGCTCTAGGCATTAAATATGTATTGCACATACTTATACATGTACACTTAGAACTAATACTACTAAAAAAGTTAATTATAATTAACTATTATTAATTATTATTATTAACCTAATTTTTTTTTAACCTAACCTAACTTAACCTAAGCCAAACGTCACCGACGTCAGCCCAATAACTTCACTATCAATACTAGTGACTCGTAACTTAAACGATCATCGATAAACTGAAATAACAAAACGGGATAAAATAGCGTAATAATTTGTTCTATTGTGTTACAACAACCAAGTTCGCGAGAACACCGCGAGCTGTATGCGTGGGAATCGTGTAAGTTGAGAACAATGGGCGGTTTATAGAACTGAGGAGCTGACAATCAATGACAAAATGTTGATTATGAATTTGGTTCCTGTATTTGGACTGGGTCCATATTGGCTCATATAAAATTGGTTTTTCGATGTTTTATACAAATAGCGATTTGTGACTAATACTCATTATTACTCCGAAAAATTCTGCTCATACTTTTTTAAGTCATAATTATCACAACTATTATTATTATTATGCATTATTCTTTTCAAAAAACTGTTACTTTTTTTAGATTTTTATAAATCTAACCTAACCTAACCTAATTCTATCTACATACATTCATGCATTAAATCACGCCTGTTTCCCAGAGGGGTAGGCAGAGACCACTTCTTTCCACTTGCTACGATCTTGACAAATTTCTTTCGCTTCTTCCACATTCATACACCGAGTCATGCACGCACGTCGGTTTCGGGTACTTAACATTCGGCCCTTTTACACTTAGGATATTTAAGAAATTCTGAAAAGTATACGGTTCCATGAATATTGGCGTTATAAGTTCAGATGATTATAAGTTCCGATCATTAGTTTTAAAAAAATATATAAAGAGTATGAAGAGTGATCATTAGGTTGTAAAACTATATGAGATACTTTCGGAGTTCCAATAATCTAATTTGCAATTTTATATGAACTTTGGCGCACCCATTTGGACTTAAAAGCACAGGAGGTACGGACGAGTCACAAAGTAAACTTAAAATAGTAAATACATCCAGTGGCGTAAATAAATTTGTGGCCCTAGACAAAATGCATTGCGAGAACGTTACAGCTATCGGAAATGTATAGGATTGACGTAAGCTGCCGGACGCTCTGCAGTGCTCGCGTCCAGCGCTTATGCCAATTCCATTCTGTTTGACAGTTTTGAAAATCGATTTCGTTATTGCTATGCTATCTTATCTAGCCTCACTAAACATATTACCCCCTTACTTATAAAGTGGAATAAGCTTGAAATAGTTTATGCCATGCTTTGTCCTGATCTGTAATTGGGACATTTGCATCTAACAAAAAGTGACAAAGCATGGCATTTAGTAAATAGTATGAATAATAAGTGTAATTTAATTTTAATTTAATTTTTAATTTTAATCTTTTTAATTTTTATTTAAGACTAATAACTAAATCTGTAAAATTTGTAACTATAATCTATAAATGTTTTTTTTTTATTTTTATTTTTTATGGCATTAATTATTCCAATAAGCTTATTCCACATTTATAGGTACGGGGGTAGGTGATCAAACGTTGGTCTTTATACATCGTTTTTTCACCCCCCCAAAATGTAAAGTTAAGTAACAGCAAAAAGTCGGGTCGGTTTAGTTTTGAAACGGAAATTATGGCACTGAAGAGTCAAAGCAAAAGCATTTTCAACTGCGTCAAATCGAATTTTCTAATATTCGGCTGCAGTGCTATATAATACTCCAACCCGGTTATCCGTTCCGATTAAAACCAAACTAAAGGGTTTCAATAACTTTGCACTACCGTTAATCCGTTTCGGATCTATTCTTACAGCTGCCGATCGAGCTGCAATCAGCGGGACAATCGCAGCGCAGCGGACGTGCTGGAAATATCGCGAGAGGATTAGCACCCGTGCTTTACATAACCAACCTACACAGACCCGGCCACCCCCGCAATCGTCCAACAAATTCACAGCAAGCGGCGACAAGACAAACACGTCCAAGGACCAGGTTACAGTGGTGTAATAATGGCTGAGAAATAATTCCGTATTACGACTATTCGGGGAGGCGCGCGGCAATTATCGCAGATGTTGGATGTTCTCCGATGCTTGCGGAGTGGGCACCGGAGCGGGCGTGGGCCAACGTTGGGCGAGCGTTGGGCCAAGTGCAGCGCCGCCAGGGACTCGTTTTGTTAATTACGATAGCCGATCTTTGCGAGGTTTATGACTACAATTGCAAATGTAATTTGGCCGGCCGTAAGTAATGCGTGCGGTGTAGTCATTATTAAATGATTAGGCAGGGTTCCAGGAAAAGGAATTTTAAACAGAATAAATGCGAACTGGGGTATTTTTTATATTAAAATACTTCATTTCCCAAACTAGGAGTGTTGTAGACTTAATTTATTATGTTGGTAAGAATATTTTAAGTAGGAGCTTCATAATATTTAAGCGAAATTTTTATAACATGAAAGCGTGTTCGTTGTTTCTTTTCATCTAAATTTATAAAGATTATCAGAAAATTTGAAAACCCAAAAAAATTAACGGTTCGTTTGCGAACAACGAAAACTATATAATTAATCTTAAAAAACTACGAGAAAAGGTACGTAAATACAAAATAAACTAAATGATTTGATTCTCAGAACCACCAATTCTGTAATTACAATTATATTTTTTACAAAAACTCTGCCAGCAAATCGTCAAACATTTACTAGAAATTTCAAAACAATAATCCCAACCATGGAAAATATGTAAATAATTTCGCCAAGAACATGTTTTAACTAATACAAAATAATGCCATGTCAAGTGGTTTTTACCTCCTTTACTTAATTGTGTCCTTGTAATTTAAGAATTCGGAACAAAATGGGTCTTATTACAGAGACAGGGCCACCTGCGGACATTGGAATTAATTAGAGGGCTGACTTTCCTGCCAGGCTCTCCACTAGCTAGCTCCCGGGCTCCGCGCGAGCCAGCGGAGGCGCAAAGATTTCTGAATAAAAGTGGCTAGTGGTTTAGCGGTACTGAGTCGGGTTTCGCCGCGCTGAGAAAATTTAAACCGTTTTCAAAGGGTATTTTTAAGATTGTAATAGTTTGTGGCGTTGTTAAAGCGAAGTTGTGGACTTATTGTTATTGTTGTCAATATATTTTATTAGTATTGTCTACGAGAATATTAGAGAAAAGTTTTTAAGAGAGGCAACAGAACTCTGTTACTAAGCCTCCGCTGTCCTTTCGTCCATCCGTCCATTCGTCCGTACGTCCGTCTGTTTGAGAAACGCTGTAAAAAACACGTTTTAATGGTTCTAGTAGAGTAGTAGAGTAGAGTTAAATTGTTTCAAAACCCAAAAGTAAGAAAATTAAATGTGTGATCTTTAAATTTTAAATTATGATTATACATGTGAGATCAAAATTAGTAGTTCAGTATAGTGACACTTCGTTAATTTCAAATAAAAAATTAAAAGCTCTACTGAAATGTTTGCGTCTCTCACCGTAGCCTTCTCGAGTCGTTTATTCCGGTCCCATTCATTCTTTCCCTTCACTCGTACTCATACATATCATGAATTCTTCGAAACACTCAAAATAGGTTAGTCTCACATACGTAAATTAATTCCTAATATCCTCTCAAAACAAATGCCGCGTTAACAGTCTAAGCACATGTGAACCCTTTTCGCATTTATAATATGGACCTACTAGCAAACATATCAGCCATTCAAATTCAAGAACCCGTTTCAAACGTCTTCTACCACATTTCACCCAATATTAGCTTGTTTATGCTACACGGGTCCTCTTAGTTATCTATACTACCAACTTTGCAATAATGGTCGCATCTGTTATTACAACTTTAGTTTCATGATCAACCATATTCATAGCCGTGAACAGTTTAATTTCGTTTACCGTCTTATTTGTAGCTACGCCTTTTTGATTAATGAGGGTAGGATACACACGCCTTGTAAGGGAAACAGGGCCGACTTCGGATTACCTTTAATTAGCTAATGTTTGCCAACTCGGAGGGCCCGGGGCGGTGGCCGGGGACACTTCATAATGAAGCCCTTCTTAGATTGCCGTAAAAATCTGACGTGCGCTCTGTCAACTTGATTTGTGAGCTTGTTGAAGTTGAGTATATAGGCCGAAAGCATTAAGGTGAAAACAAAGAGTTTGATGATGACATTGTAAGTCTTAGCAAACATAAATTATAACTATTGTGTTGTGACACATTTGCTTATGGTCATGCTGTAAATGATATCCGGTACATGGAATGTCTCATAAATTCATAATTTAAGTAGATAAGAAGCCATACTGACATGGTGACACGACATGTCATGTAAAGCAAACTTAAATTATAATTATTTTCATTAAATAAATAAACTTAACAAATACGAAAGTTAAAATACAAATCGGAAGCACCCTTATAATTATACTTTATATATTCAAATTAATTCAAAAGAGGCCAAATAACACCCGGTTTATCAAATCAAGTCAAAAATCTTGCGATCGTCACTCCTATAACACAGGGTACTAACTCAATGCTGCTTGCTTGCGAAAAACTTAAAACATCAAAAAAGATCTGGAGAAGATGGTTTTACAACCGAAGCTCTTAAAGCCGGGAAACAAATTTTATTCCATTATATGTATGTTACTAGTAAATTTCTATCACTCAAAATCCATAAATGCAGTAAAATTTTTTACAAAAATAAAAGTAAGTTTTCTTTGCGTAGAATTTCCTATTTCCAATATTTAAGATAGTTTAACCGTCCATGTGGCGTTAGTTTTTTCCACTTTGTACATTTATATTTACGAGTATATCAAAAGATTTTAATTGAAGTAAGATTACAATCAATACATTAAGCTATTCTCAACTCCGTTGTGAAGTCAAGACATCGGCCAAAACTTTGAATTACTTAAGGACTTAGACTCGTCTCAGGTAGCTCAGTGGCTGAAGTATCTCCAGTGAACAGAAAGGTCGCGTTTAAAACCAAGTCTAGAACACAAAGTTCTTTGATTGTCTGTTGTTCGTAAACCTTTGAGTTAGTGAATATTGTTTCGTCAGATGTTAAAGCTAACGCTGAATGGTTCAATGTTCGAAGCGTCAGTGTTATGAGGTTCGTTTATTGACAATGATTGGAATGCTATTGAATGTGTTCAGTGGAAATCAACGCATAGGGCGCATGATAAGCTGCAGCGTTGTTCGACCGGTGTTCCGTCGACCATGTGCTTTGAGGCCAGTGATTGAATCACGGGCAATTTGAATTCGAAAATTAACTTTGATTTGCATTTGCTTTAATAGAAACCAAGTTAATTTTGTATTAGTAGAATATTAATGAACATTTTATAATTATGAGACGAATTTGATACTCAGGCAATTTTGAGGCTGAGAAATATGGGTGCCTTTTGTAAAAGGAAACTGATTTAACTTGAAAATGAGAGAGATGTTGGCTTAAGATCTGACAAGGTTTAAATGACTTGAAATCATTAAAAAAAAATTTAGGATCTATATTTTTTTCCATAATGTTTTTTAGTCATTATGTGTGTTTTATTTACAACTATCGCAACCGTATTTTTTTTAATGGAAAATTTACAATTTAAGACTTTTTATCAAATTTAGCTCTCTTAACTAACCTAGCCTTATCTATGTATTAAATATGTTAGAAACTATGAGAAGGTCACGGTTTCAGGAATGATAAAATTATGACTTTCAATTGCGTCGTTTCGAAACAACGGGCTCCCTTTTGACATAAAAAAGTAAGCAAAGAATAACTCCGTTACTGTTGAGTCCCTATTGCATACAATTTATATTAAATGTAAACGAAAATTGTTGCAATTTCCTTGTAATCTAAAGCTAGTCATCCTGTATCTTTGACCGTGCGAAGTGGCTGAATTGAAATCTAGATACGACATACGTCCAAAGGCATTTATCAAAGAAATCTTCTACGACGAATATAAACCCTTTGTCTGACCACACACAGAAAAACCTACAAACATTAGTCAGGATGAGTTCAAGGCATGCACAGTTTGAGCTTCGAAGTTGTATGTATGAGGACGTTACACATTCACTGCACGTAATGTGCGGAGCGGTGCTTACAATGTATGTATGTAAACTCAGTTTAATGTAAGTTTGTCAAATTCAGGCTTTTTAAATAGAGCGTACGTACAAAAAATGGATTAGGATCTCAATTTGGTTTGTTACCTGAGAACTTTTTTTTGAAAGTGCTTTCGAGTGGGTGCAATTTTTATCTGAATTGAGTTTTAATGAGGAATTGAGGGACAACTCAAATATTATAGGCATACACAGAGCGCTTTTGGTAGTTTTAGTAACAAGCCAAGCATTTATATTCAGAATATCATTTGGTTAAGTGAAACTGATGAAGAAGACCAGAGATGGCCACTGGAACTCCTGAATGCGCTGTGTGTTCAACATAGAGCGTTCTAATTTGTATTCAGGGTAGTGATTCTCTAAACAACGACGGTCGATCGGACGGACGAGTGATGTCCAAGCGGCGAGTTTAAGTAGTCCCGTCAGAGCGAACAAAACACATTTTAGCGCGTGCATTTTCAATTAAGCAGCCTTATACGTTCGACCCATCGGCAGGAACCATGATGCTAAATTGAAAATGCACGCGCTACAATGTGTTTTGTTCGCACTGACGAGACTACTTAATCTCGCCGCTTGGACATCACTGGTTCATTCGTTCACCATTGCTTCTAGAGAGTATCACACCCCAGAACAACGCAGCGACGACGCAACGCATAGGCAAACGCACGTATGATACCATCCCTTTTACTCGTAGGAACATTAATATTGTTTTCTTGCCTCCGTCTTCGAAATACATTTATGTTCCATAAATAAATTGACGACGCGCTGGCCTAGTGGGTAGTGACCCTGTCCACGAAGCTAGCGGTCCTGGGTTCGAATCCCAGTAAGTTCAGATATTTGTGTGATGAGCGCGAATATTTCTGTGCCTCCTGTGACAAGTGATACAACTCGAAAAACACGATTTTTCAGGAGAGCGAAAACAAGTTTAAAAAAATTACTGCTTCTAAACGAAAAGGTTTTTTTGAACATTGCTACCGATTTTGATAACATATAATATCACTTTATTAACTGGTTTGACAAAAATAATGATACAAGTTATAGATTTTGAGATATTCAAAGAAACGTCCATAATGTATCATTTTACATTTCAGATTGATTTATTTAACCCGTGTAAGATGATACAACTCGAATTGTATTATTTAACACAAAAAAGTGTAATCAAGGAACTCTGGTGATGACTGATACAACTTTTTTTTTAAACCTACATTTTTCTCTTATTTCTTGAGTTAGAGGCTTAACCTGTATACACAAGTTGTAGGGAATTGAATTAGTAATATTTCTTAAAACAAACGGACATAATATAAGGAATTTTAGTGAGTTGCATCATTTATCACAAAATAAAAACGTAATTTAAACCGTGACTAATGTTACATATCGAGTTATTCTTGGGTCTGATTACGAATAAACTTGTGTCAAATAATACAAGTAAGTAATTGATTAAAACAAATAATAACAATCATTAATCTTTGTACTAAACATGATGACATTAAATCACTGAGTAAACAAATTAACTTACATTCTTTAATTTCAAAGCAACATTACGATGTTGCAACCATACAGGTAGGTAAATTAAACTGTGCATATTGTCATTCAAAATAAAAACTATAATATAGACCTACACAACAAATCAAATTAATAATAATTCACAATAATCACCTACAAAACATGAAAATAATGATAACTAAACCTCAGCTAGATTAGAAATAAAGTGATTCCGCCGTCAGTCGAAGTAGGAAGTACGAGTAGGGAGTTAAGTGACATAACGCATGGTCCACCTGAATTTCATACTGAATTTGATACAATAATTTAAGTCACCACAGAACAGTAGCATTTACTAACCTGCCACTTCACAAAATAAAACACGTTGGTTGGTAAATACCAATTTCTCTCCGTCGAGAGATTTTTACCGTTTTTATCTTCTGTCATAATATTTTACACAAATAACTAGTTAGCGGCACACATGTAGATCATAATATATCGCAACCATAAAAGGATATTAACATTAAGTTACCTACAATAGAAATCATACTTACGTGTCGGTTCATGGCGACACAGCGAGCGTGCGCTCCCACCCTCGATGACGTAGAGACACTATGACCATAGTTATGTAGAAAGAGACCAGACTATTTTTTCCGGAAAATGAGTTAGCTATGCCATCGTTAATTAGAATTTTTAACCTTAGTTATGTTGAAAGTGACTTATTTTACCACGTCAATTCATTGAATTTATACCATTATGTATAAAACCGCCAATTACGATATGTGGGTTCTATAATGTCGAAAGCCGCCAAAGTACTTGATTTAGTCTATTTTCTCCGTTAAAAGATGATATTTTTAATCTGCAGAACACCAGCCAATCTACTATTAGTCGATTAGTCGGAATACAAACAAATGTACTTATCAAGTGAGCACATTTACGTAAGTAATCAACTTACAACGACTAGGCAGATAGTCGCATTGAGCAATTTTTGTTTTTCGTTCTACCTCATGTTTGGTAGTATTCGCAGTGATGTTTTTATAACCATTGATAAAATAAAAAGAATTTAAATTAGTGTTTTACTTATAACAATCAGCATATAGCTCTTTCTAAATAAATACTACCATCTTGTATTTATAATGAGCATGAGACAACTAGAGTAATAGCATATGGCTCTCTTTATAAAAATACTAGAATGCAATATTGTAATCAGTTAAGTCGGTTAAAGAAATGGTCGCTTTCATTAAAATTACGATCGAAAGTAGGATAGCAAATATTAGTTCTAAATAAAACGTCCAACAACATTGTTTTTTTAAAAAACCTATGAATACTCCAAAAAACAAGAATGCGATTTTGTAATCAGCATAAGTCAGCTAAAAAAATGGTCGCTTTCATTGAATTACGATCGAAAGCAGAATATCAAATATTAGTTCTATAGCCTACGAACAGGTACTCCAAAAACCAAAAGAATGCAATATTGTAATCAGCATAAATCAGCATAAAAATGGTCGCTTTCATTGAATTACGATCGACAGCAATATAGCAAATATTAGTTGCATAGAAAACGTCCTACTACATTGTTTTTTTTAAAAACCTACGAATACTCCAGTTAATTTGTATAAAATGTGCTTAATAAAGTACATCATACTATGTTCTATCAATTTGGGTTATTTATGTTTAAGAAAACATACTAGAAAGTAATAAATTATTATTTTTACCTAACAACGGCTATATCTCGAAACCGGATATTTATTATTGGTCTCTTTTTGCATAACTATTAAAGATAAACTATTTTATTCTGAACCTTTACAACACTCTGTCACAACAAAGTAATATATGAAGACCTTACGATTTACATATTACACTTTTTTATGACACGGTTCTGTGGTAAGTATCAATAAATTTGTTTAGATATATATTTAAGATATATTTCTCTATTTAAGTATTAATATATCGTTGTCTAGTAACCAAAGTATAAGCCTAGAGCTTAGTTTGGGACTAGGTCAGTTGGTGTGAGATTGTCCCCGTATGCTTATTTTATTATTTTATAGTAATTGTATCACTGTGCACCAAACTTTATAGGTTCTAAATGGTCGTAATATTCTCACATTTTTGATACAACTGACTTACACATTTGCAAAGATTAGGAAATATTTGAAGACATTTGATATAACTCGAGTTGTATCAATTAACACATACCAAGTGAAGCAAATATAGGTTTAATTTTTGATCTAACTCAAGTTGTATCTTTCAAAATACGCAAAACTCTGGTGACAAATGATATAACTCGAGTTATATCAAAAGACACAGACATTTTTAAAGGCATAAAAACCGTGATTAATAATACATTTTTAGATATATCATGAGGCACGAAAAAAAATATACAGGGTGTCTTGGATCGAATAAGAGATATTTGGCGGGGTAATAGTTCGCACGATTCTGATCACGGGGGTATGGTTCATTTTTGTTTCTGTTAATGTAAAAAAAAAAAGGATTAATTATATTAATTTTGTTACTTGATGTATCGCAGCCGATATCTCGACCTTGACATTTTGACGCTGATACTATACTACTACAAACGTTCGTAGTAACTAACGTCAAAATTCTAAAGGTCAATGACCTGACACCATACGTTGTTTACATGGTATGTAAACAAACAGTTCGTTCCATGTAAGCAGAAATCTGACTAACATTTTAAAATAATTATAAATTTTAGTGCAACTTACTGTATTTTCATTAGTGCATCTTACTGTATTTTCATTTTTGCAATTTGAACACTAGCTGGTTTTAAATGTGAATTCACTAGATCTCTTGTTCACGCTTCGCCAAGACTGATCATAATATTATCGTCCTTCTTATATTATTGTCGAGATCTAACCATTTACCATTCTTTTCTGTTCTAAAGTGGCCCGTATAACCGGTTTACAGCAAAAATAATTACGACTTGAATATCTCAAAATAAAATAACAATGACATAATATTATAATGACAGCCATAAATTCATAGACTCAGACATAGAGTTCAGATAGACATGGATTGAACGATCCGATTATTGCCCTCCGTATTGATCTGCGTGGTATTTGTGGCAGTAGCCAACAGCCCGAATGCAAAATATTTTGTCCATGGATATAAAGGCCGTCGCATAATTGATTATAATTTATTATGATGTCACACTTACCATAGAGAACAAAAATACCAACCTTTCCTAGGCCATGGAATGGATAAACTTACGTGTAGAGACGATTTTATTTTTACAAAACCTAAACCTAAACCTCTTTTCATAAAAAGTATTCAATGGTACAAGATTTAAAAAAATACTATGCTGAACTGTCAAAGGACAATAACAACTTATTGATTCGTTTTAATTATTGTGTGTTGTATTCATAGTTATCCCTGATGGTGGTAGAAATCAATGAAATAAATCCATGATTCATGATCTAATAAAATAACTTTAATGTACCTACGAGTACAAGTGCTATTTTACCTGTGCGAGTGTGGGAAGAGTGTGAGTAAACATCGTAATCGTAAGTTTCATTTTTAAATTATTTCACATAATAGCCCTTATCAGAGATCATCTTTTCATTCATATTATAGTTCAGTTTCAGTCTATTTTCAGTTTTCTAAGCACCGTGGAGCTTTTGACCGTGATTAGAAAGTTTGTTGATATGGAACAACTTGTTTATTTACATTACGTTGTGACACATGTTATGTCATACACCGGTATGACGGGGTCAAAAATGTAGCAGTGCTAGTGATTCAATATCGACAAAATTTATCGATAACGATATAAAGCAATTTTTGATCATCATTAAAATAAGTAATGGCCTAGTTTGAATGACTTTTAATTATGTGCAAACCTTTTATAATACAAACAACCGGTATCTGACATTGACTCTGGACTCGAGTCACTTTTGACAACCGTTGAAATTACATTGAATAACAAATTAATTCACTACGACAATATTCTTTAGTATTCCGACGAATTGAGAACCATTTAGTTTTTTAAGTCGGTTAAAAATGATTCGAAAGAAAAAGATCGTTTATCTTCATGGAAAGCTGATCATTTAGATATAGAAGATAAAGGTATTTACAACTTTATTTTGTAAGTAATGGAAGATCCATATGTCACGAAAAAAATTGTCGATAAACTTAATCGATATTTAATGAATCACTAGCACTGGTACATATTTGCCCCCGTCAATCCGGTGTATGGGTTATGAATGAATTAGTTAAGATGGAGCACACTGAGAGCATCGTCAGGATAAATCAGTCTGTAACTCAGTCAAATATTAACTTAAAAAAAAGTTACCAATGTAGAGATGATCCAAATCATCCACCCTATCTACGGTTAAAATTTCTTCGATTGATTTCAAGACACCCTGTATAGTTATGGTTTTTTGAAGTGCTTTAACTAGAGAAATATCATTAAACACGGAAAATGGAAAAAAAAGGGTCAATTGTATCATTTTACACGAAAGTATCTTGGAAACTAGAAGGCCTAGAAACACGGGAGTTGGAGCAAACGATGCGTTATTTTTTTTTAAGTTGTTTCATGAAAGAACACGTTAACTGCTACAACTCAAGTTGTATCACTTGTCACAGGAGGCACAGATTTGTTCCTGAGTCATGGATGTTTTCTAATGTATTTAGGTATATATTTCTTTATATAAGTATTTATATCGTTGTCTAGTACCAATAGTACAAGCCTAGAGCTTAGTTTGGGACAAGGTCAATTGGTGTGAAATTGTCCCCTTATATTAATTTATTATTTATTTTATCAGTTTATGAAATATATATTAACAATTATAATAACTAAGTGCTTCGCTTAGATGAAACGAGAAGACAATGCAATAATATGGTACCATAAATCGACTTAATCGATTTATTAAAAAACATCTGAAATATTACTTTAACTTATTCTCTGCTTGTTCTTTTTAAACATTTTTACTACCTCACGGAAGGAATCAAATCACACAAAGCCGCAGTAACCCTGCCTTTTATAATATACTCTATAATGTTCGTACGTCAAGTTATTTAATTGGCAGTTCTCATTAAATATTAAACTGCCATTGAACAATGGTGTAGCTGAACTCAGGACCTGAATGAGTCTCGGAGAACGTACTGGCTTGCGGGTTTGAATAGCCGGGACACAAAAGGTCTTGAAAGACTTGTGAATGTATTAGTTTAGGGTAAAGTCACCTTAGCTGTGATTTATATTGCAGGGGTTCTTCTTGATATCGTAGTGTGTATGCAAAAGATGGTTGGTAATAAGACAGATATAGGTAAGGAACAAAAAGATGGCCACGCTAGCTCTATCAATTAAATTTTCTATTAAACTTTTCCGTTGTAACACGAAAATTAGCTATACAATTGTAGGGATACTTTTAATCACACAACGGAACTTTTTTCGTCTTCTTTGTTTGTATGGTTAACTGCACTTATCTCTGGTCCAACTTTTTGGTCTTTACCCAACCCTTACCTACCATAGAACTTTGTCACACAGTAACATGTTATTTGACAATTTCTGACGATTTAGTTAAAACGTCACTGTGATACAGTTATATGGTGGATCGTAGTCCCATTTTACGATTTTTAAACGAGTGAACGCAGTTTTACACCGTGACTTAATGAATTTTGAAAATTTCTTCAAACAACGATAGTACAAGCAAAACAGCGTTCTTGTTTGTATTTTCAGCCTTATAAGTAACTAATATTTTAGTATGTTTCAGTAGCAAAACAGTAAAATGTGCAGCTACTAACAATGCCCACCGTACGATTGCCAGTTCCATTTTAATAAATATTCAAATGTTTAAATCGATTAAAGGCATTTTTTAATCAATATGAATCTCATATTCAGTCAACTCAATTTTATTCAAAATAGATTTTATACAGTAACTTTCAGTTACATTCAAGAAAAATATCAGATGCAGATATCAATCCGGCTATTCTGAAGAGGTCGGCTATTTAGTGTGTTTTCGAAAACAGGTGGCTTTTTTAATTTCCACAGTTTGAACGGTGTAAACAGCAATAACACCTTTGTAAAAGTTTATCCGCCAGAACGCCGAAGCGCTGACCAAGTGAGTGCTCAACGTCTAGTGATGGTAATCGAGGCCAGCACTCCTCCGGCGAGAACTTGAAAGTGAAATAAAACTCTTAAGTTGCTTTTGCCGATCGTCCGTTTTACATACGTTTTTTGCATATGATTTAAAACAATGCAATGATAGGGGTTTATCATGTCGCGTTTGCTATTATTAATTTGGGTTCCATAGTGACTCACATAAAATTCTTACTCCTATTTTTTGTTTTCCTACCGATTTGTATTCATAATAATCACTCTTCATAATTTTTTTCCTCATACTTTTTTGTTCATACTTTTTAAGTCATAATTATCACAATTCATAATGCATTTTGTTTTAAGAAACTGTTACTTTTTGAATTTTTTTATAAATCTAACCTAACCTAACCTAACCTTATTACACGTAATATAATATTTAAGAAATTGTGAAAAGTGTACGGCTTCATTAATATTGGCGTTATGAATTCAGATGATTATGAGTTCCAATCGTTAGTACTAAAAAAATTTTAGAAGAGTATGAAGAGTGATCATTATTATGTGAAATGGTATGAGAAACATTTTCGGACTTCCGATAATAGCAATTAAAAAGTTATGTGAGTAGATACGCACCCATTATTTTGATTCTAAATGAAAAGTTCCATGAAATAATACAGTAGAAGAAACAAGAAAGTAGATTGAATGTTATGATTTTTTTTAATGTGGCGTCGGAGCAGCCAAGAGTAAGGCGTAAGGAGTTTTTTTTTCAGATTTTGATCCCGTGTGGTTGCCTGGTTAGAATAGGGCCACTCCATGTCTTCCCGTGGATGTCGTAAGAGGCGACTCAGGGAATAAACTTCAGTCTTACAACCTGTCACTAATATGCTGGTAAACATCTTAGCCTAATTGTGCAAAATGTAGTAACAGAATTATCAACCAATTTTTAGAGTTGAAAATGAAGGCGTGAGTTTATGTTATATTCAGATTTCGGTAGTTTTATTCATGTAGTTTTATCGGTCTCCACGAGTAGTATAGATAAATTTTTTGCACAAATTGCGATTATATTTTATTGGTTGATCCTAACATACACGTAAGAAAACCGATGTAAGTTTGTAAAATTACATAGTTTTGTAAATAACAATTTTATACAACATTAAGTTGGTGTTGGTGTTTATCGTTGGTGTATAAAATAACAATTTTATACACCAACGATTTATCTATAAGCCGTGTCAGAAACTACACTCTTTCCCATTGAATTCGTATATTGACCGCTGAACGAGTGCCAGCCCCTCGAGTGACCCGGCGCTGTTGACTCGGCCCGTCCAGAATGTATTTAGCGGGGGCCGCTCCGCTCGGCGCGCGCGGGAAGTTTAAATTGCGACTCATTGTGGAACGAATGAATTCGGCGAATAATCATCGGGGTTTGTTTTAGATTTTGACAGAATTCATTTGATGCTTAAATCGGTGGTAAAAATTAGAGTTTTTTTTTTAGTGTCTGATGGTGTACAGTACATACAGTCAGCGCATTGGTTTGCACGTGTTAAAATTGTAAGTTTTTTTTCAAGACATCTTGGTGACTAAGTAAATCATATTGATTTTGGTATGTTGTCGTTCTGTTTTTAACTCAGCCGCCGCTGGACATATTTTTAACAACTTACAGAAGAAAAGAAGTTCATTTTCGGTAGTAGAATCGATCGTTGCATTTAAAGCCCCAATGTCAGAGGCTCCCCGTGTAGTGCCACTGGACCAACCTATAAAATATATCATCGTGAACAATATTTACACACAAATTGATAATCGGATAAAAGGGATAACAATCTCAATTCAGTTTCCAGGATTTGTCCACAAAAGCTTCCGCCTGCGACAAAAGAAACGTCTTTTCTTTTCCCCATTATTCCAAAAAAGCGTTTTCAATATTTTTCAGGAACAGGGAATTCATTCGACGACGTCCTTGTTTTGCTCCATGTTTATTTCGGCTTCAAGTCCGCTGAAGCCGTTGTTGAGTTCGGGCAAGTTGTTCGTTTCAAGGTGCTCACGTCTCGACTACGTCCAAGTTCGAGAATACCGAATACCACGTGTTTGCTTACTCTTGTCGGCCTAATATGGCTGCGTTTAAAGCGTGACAATTATTGGAATATAATATCAGTCTTTGCGTCCAAATTTAAAAAATAGTAAATCTTATTTTCAATGTTCCAAAGTGAAACAAATAGAAAATAAACTTTCAGATGGGAATGTTAGCGGTGCTGCCCGACTACTGTTTTCAAATGACGACTTGGCGACGCACTCCGCAGAGACCTTTGCTGCTCTGAGAGAAAAACACCCAATTCCCCCCGACTCCTCTCTTTTTCCAGACCCTCCCGTATCAGATGACATTGTGTTATCTGTAAATGAAGATGCCGTCCAGCAGGCTATTATGTCATTCCCTAATGGTTCAGCCGGCGGCTTAGACGGACTTTCACCACAACATCTCAAAGATTTAACCACCTCGTCTTTAGGCGATGTGGGAAATTCTTTGCTACAGAACGTCACTGCTCTGATTAATCTTATGTTGTCAGGTCGCGTGAATGCCGAGATTGTCCCGCTTCTCTATGGCGCCAATCTTGTGGCTCTAGCCAAAAAGGATGGTGGGATCCGCCCTATTGCCGTCGGCTGCACCTTCAGGCTTTTGGCGTCGAAACTTTGCTGCCGAAAGTTTCGAACTAGACTGTCTAACATTTTCAAACCCCGGCAGCTGGGTTTCGGCGTCAAGGGCGGTTGTGAGGCAGCTGTCCACGCTGCGCGCTCTTTTCTGTCTCGTCCGGACTATGAAGTATTTCTTAAAATTGACGTGAAAAATGCTTTTAATTCGGTCGATCGTGGTGCCCTTCTAGCTGCTGTCAAAAAAGAAGTTCCAGAATTATACAGCTATTTGTGGCAATGCTATGGGGCACCTTCAAAATTACTTTTCGGTGACAAAATCATATCTTCATGCATGGGTTGCCAACAGGGAGACCCGCTTGGGCCCGTAATTTTTAGCTTAGTCATTCATCCAATTATTTCTGATCTCAATTCTAAATTCAATTTATGGTACCTTGATGACGGTTCCCTTGGCGGGGACGCGTCAACTGTACTACAAGACCTGCAAACGATCATCACTAAATTTTCTAATATAGGCCTCTCATTAAACTTTACTAAGTGCGAAATTTATATTCCTGATCACATTTCTTTGGAAAAAAAAATTGATTTCGTCACTAAGTTTAATGTAGCTTCACCAAACATTTCGGTCCATTCAAATTCATCTTTAACACTTTTAGGTTCACCAATTTTTGACGAAGCAATCAATCCCATTATAAATTGTAAATTAAATCTGTTTAAAAGTACTTCTAACCTTTTATACGAAATAAACCCCCACATGGCGCTTTTTATTATTCGGTTTTGTCTTTTCACTCCAAAATTCATGTATTTGTTACGGAGTTGCCCAATTTGGAAATTTCCAGACATCATGGCTTCTATAGATATTACCCTTCAATCAACTCTGTCAAAATTATTAAACATTCATTTTAGCTTAAGACCTTGGACTCAAGCGGTTCTCCCAATTCGTTTTGGCGGACTTGGTATTCGATGCTCATCTAGCGTGGCACTACCTGCTTTCCTGTCCTCCGCTTATGGTTCGTTGCCTCTCGTCAGTATTATCTTAAATCTTCCACAAATACTTGACGTTGAGATTGCCAACCTGGTGGAGGCCAGGGACGCTTGGTGTGAGTCGTGTCCAGGAGTGGATATGCCAGTCAAGAGGCATATCCAAAGAGCATGGGATACACCTCGCCTCGTATCAATTCATGAATCTCTCATACAAAATAGTCCTGATGATACGGATCGTGCCCGTCTCCTCGCTGTCTCAGCAGGCGAATCAGGTCACTGGCTCAATGCTCTTCCTTCCCGCAATATAGGCACAGTCTTAGACCCAAGCTGCTTGCGCATTGCAATAAGCTTGCGGCTTGGAGCTAGAATATGTGAACCTCATACTTGCTCGTGCGGGAAGGGAGTGAGTGAGCTGGGTCGACATGGCCTTTCATGCTCTAGAAGTGCCGGCCGTTTGTACCGCCACGGCACAATTAATGATCTGATCCGTCGTTCGCTTGCCACTGCCTCTGTACCAGCTGTCCTGGAACCAGCAGGTTTGCATAGAGACGATGGCAAGCGACCAGACGGAGCTACTTTAGTGCCGTGGAAACTGGGTAGGGCACTGGTGTGGGACGCGACATGTGTTGACACATTCGCCCTGTCCCACGTACAGTCAACCCGTAATCGAGCCGGTGCAGCAGCTGATCAGGCCCAAACCATCAAGCGCCGCAAATATTCATCTTTATTAAATAATTACGAATTTATGGCGCTTGCAGTAGAGACTATGGGACCTTGGTCAGCCGATATGAAAAGTTTTATAAAGGCCCTATCATCCCGGCTCATAGACGCCTCCGGAGATCCTAGAGCTGGTTCTTACCTCTCCCAAAGGATTGGGCTAGCTATCCAGAGAGGTAATGCAGCCAGTGTTATAGGGACTATGCCGCGCGTGGACCTGCTAGGGGGTATTCTTTTTGTAGTGGTGATTTTTATTTTAATCTTTAATTTTTCAGTAGCTTAGTTTTATTTTAATTAAAATAAGTTTAGTTTTTAACTTTGAATTGTAGATACGATTGTATTTTCAGTCTATTAAAAAATACAATAGTACAAATTGATTAAACGAGTGATTAATAAGGTAGTTCATCTAACAAAATCGACTATCTTCTGAGAATCTTAACGTTACTGAATGTAAGAATAACAGCTCTAAATTCCCCACTGCCACAAGGCAGAAGCCAAGAGGGCAGAGCCAAGCCAGAGTGTAATTCAGTGTAACAGTCTTTGTAAAAAAATAAGTAGGTAAGCAATAGTTAGATATTCCACTCATACTGTACAATCGTTTAAAAAATGTAAGCAAAGCATAGAGGCATTATATCATAGATCTCAGGGTTAGCAACGGATTTCAGTTCTAAGCATTGCGGTAATTGCAGTCTTGAGTATAGTCTTGAAAATGCAAATATCCGTAGGTCACAGATACCTACCACTTATTAACACGTGGCCTGTGTGCTCGATTTCCTTCTTCATAACATTTTTTTCTCTTCATGTCATAAAAAGTAAAAATACTGGTGGAGAGTGTGGGCGTTACAATATTATAGTCTAAGTGCGTCACACTAGCCGTCAGTTGAGGTTAGGTTTTGAATTGATGCATTTGAACGTTGATAGCGAGTGGGCATCAGAAAATATACCGTAAATAGTGTTAAGAAAATAGACTGTTAAAGAAGCAGAATTGGGTAGGCGTTGGCGACTCAACTCTAATTGACACTTGCTAATACAGGCAAGGAGGCGGAGATTTTTTTTAATGATTATCATATCCATTTTTTATTTATGTTCTGGTGGCTCTTTTTCACTTGACAGTATCAAGGTGGCAGGGTCGTTAGGCAAAATACATACATTATGTATTTTTGTATGCCTTCACTTTTCTCTCTAAATGGAGTAGGAAGAAACGATGGAACGCCAGGAGCACCGGGCCAGACATAACGTTTTAGCTTTCTTTGCATTAGTTAATTTCCAGACAATAGTTACCTCAAGTTTCTTAACCAAAAAATATTTTTAATCGGTTTATCAATGACGGAGCTACAATGCCACACACAAATACATGCGTTAAGATTGAGAAAGGGGTTATAAATCGTGTCCACCTTTACCTGAGTATACCAAATGAAATGAACATGTTCTGATGCGTAGTGTTTTTTAGAGCCAACGAAGTCTTAAATTGGCTTTTTGCGGTCAAAAGCTCTATCAGTCAAATTCATAGAACATCATGAGATTTATCCCAACGTAACAGGTGGCAAGCCTAGCACTCTCTCCTGCGTAACTAAGTTTGCGAGGTCGCGTAACCGCATTTTCATTTACCGGGCTGAAATTGAGTCATGCTAGGGTCACGTCACAGTTGGGTCAGCGAGTGTATCTCCAGTATAACCCGGACAGTTATTACTAGCTGTAAATTCTGTTTCCATATCTCAGCCATTATTGATATCGTCATCAAAATCTCATTCATTCAATCAGTTTAAATCAACTTCAGAGTTTGTATTATCAAAACCTGCTGTCTCAGCATGTTCTAGGCAGGGACTGAGTCTGATAACCTAGAGCATTCACATTATTATGGCAAATTCTATCGCATTAACATGTAAAATGCTTATACAGTGTTTATGTTTACACTGCAGAAGCGTTTTTGCAAACACGAGCATATTCTGCCAAATCACGAAAAAGTAGTGAAAGTATAATTCTCTCTTTTCTTCTACAAATGATCTACTTACAATTATATTTGCTTAGGCCAAAGAAGATTATTTACACAGAAGCGCCTAGTGTCAACTACAGTTTGTTTGTTTTGGGCAGCTGCTGCGAACTGCTTGTTGTCCCGTCAGAGCGTACAAAGTCAACTTCGCTCGCTCAATTAACCGTTGGACAAAATTCCGTTTTTAAGAAAATAAATACAAGAATAAGTGCGGGTAGTTAGGACGACTTACGGCGAACCCAGACATTGATGGCCGCCTCTAAGACTTATCTTCAATCTTTTAGTAACGATGGAAACGATATTAATAATGCGGGTAACATAACGTAATTTTTAAAGCTTTAATTATATTATTTATTAAGATTAATTACAGAAAAAGAAACTAAAACTAAATACTAAAATAAATTTACTTATTCTAAGTAACTATAATTAAATACTCGTAATTATGTACAAATGTCTTCTAGGCCACCGCCGCCACCGGGAATGGCGCCGATAATGCCGGTTTTTTATATATCAAAAAAAAACTGATTCGTGCCTCAGGTGGCTCTCAAAGTTTAATAGTATAATTATTTAAACTATACAATATACAAAACCAATTATCCTTGTTAATTGGATAGAACTTACTGGGTTTTTAGGGTTCCGAAGTCAAACATGGCGAATCTATAATCTATACCTAAACCTTGATAATTTCGCTATGTCCGTATTGTCCGTATGTCCGTCTGACCGTCGCCCCGCGGTCTAGCTCAGAGACTCTTGGTACTAAAAAGTTGTAATTTGACATAGTAATACATTTTAATTACGCCGAAAAGTCGTTAACATATTTCGAATAAAAAAAATCAGGCACCTGGCAGTCCTCCCATACAAATAAAGCAAAGGTAAAATATATTAACACCGATTGAGGTGTCATTTGAAAGCTCTTAGAAAACTATAATAACATGACTGTGTTACAGTTATTATCAATTTTTTGATTTGGGGGACCGTTTAGAAAATGAACACAAAAAGTTTAACTTTGGCTGGAGTCACGAAAAATAGTTTAAATGAAAGCGGCATAGGTACGATACACACAACGAACTTCGAAGGAAAAATATCATGAATACTTAAGTCAATTGATTCTTGACTTCTTGAGACACTGGCGGCTTAAGTATTTATCATTTATTTGTGAGTTTAACGCTGCATAACGCATACATGTAAATTATTTTTAGTTGATAATAATATAATTTGTACACAAATAGCGAACTCGTACCCACTATAAAAAAATCCAACACATCAAATTTTTTAAAGCAAGATTTCGTACACAATGTCACTAACTGCCGCACTCAGAGACGTCAATTAAATGTAATGTCTGATTAGTGGCGTGTTGTATTATTCTATTGCTATAGCAAAGAACGTGACAGCAGCAACTTTAATCAAGCATTTAATTTAATTGACGTCTCTGAGTGCGGCAGTAAGACGTTTCAAAAGATACTTAAATTACCTACATAATGGCATAACTTACGGAGTCCTTCGAAATTCCTAATAACAATTGTCCGAATCATAATTTTTTCGAATTATTGTTTGTCATAAACTAGTTTTTAGCAGAGTCAGATAACTTTTAAAAAAAAATCCTAAACTACCTGCGATTAAATAGGTTAGGCTAGGGTTGTATTACAACAACACAAGTCGGTTTTAAAATTAAATCAGAAATGTATTTAGGAGAAAGGAAAATTCGGATAAACGATGCATTAGGACAAATGACGATTAGGGATTTCAATATAAACCTCATAAATTAATCAACTCGGTTACCTCTATATTACCTATAATATAACCTTTGCACACGGCAGTGTATCTAGCCAATTTCGGAAACATAAAGGGCACCAACTGTTTTCATATTTAAACGAAGCTAACAAAAATATGCCATATTTTGGTTTATTGTTTGGTTAGGCATATTTTGGTTTTCAGATAGTTTCCGTGTCAGTAGGTAAATTATTTGTATCTTAACATAGGTCATTAAAATTCAAGAAACATAATTAGGTGAGATTTTATTAAAAATGGAAAAAAAATATCTCTTTTGTCAAGAACTCAAATCATATTGTTAATGCAGTGCACTGAAGAAACTTCTTTAAGCAGTGGTATTTTTTTCTGTTGCAGAATATAGTGACAACATTATCTTTTACTATTTTTCAAACAATTTTTTCTTTATTAATAACGGCAACTGGTTTAGTGTCTAATGTTGTATAGATAATGGTACGGAACCCTTCGTGCGCAAGTCCGACTTGCACTTGGCCGGTTTTTATTTCAAATTTGTTTCTGGAAAGTAGCGGATTAGGTGAAGTTGTCTTAGTTATCGCTAGTCAAAGCTTTCCAATACGAGCAAACGCACGCGAACGCAACTTTGAGACATAAAAGTTGGTCAAGAAACCAAAATTATTACAAAAAATAAATCCAGAAACCTTCAAGCCGAAAATTTCCTTGTGGGACTAAAACAGCTAGTGACCAGGAATTATATCCAATTTCTACCGCAATTATATAACAATGGAGTTGAATTGAAAAGCTCCCCCCCCCTCACGACAGCCGCATGAAAAAATTGCGTCTCAATACTTCCCCGGATAAAGGGAATCCGCAAATCCTTACAATATCCAATAGCGTAAAAGAAATGCGCGAAATTAAATTCCGGAGCGTAGCCATTTGGGAAGAACTGTTACGAGCGTTCGTCACTACGGCGGCTTATTGAAATATCCGAATTTGAAAAAAATATATTCCAAAGCAGAAACTAGTAATAAGGTTTTCACCGAGATCAACCCTAAAGAATACCGCACGAGGAAACTCGCTGCGTACTGAGGTACCCAAGGAGCCTCTCGACCTCGCGGCCAATCAATTGTGCTTTTAAATCAACTTGTGCCCTGCATATTCGTATTGCAGATTGGTTGCAGCTCGGACGAACCGCAGT